>BCLG01001350.1:37684-62467 GCA_001602295.1 Zoysia matrella | reverse complement strand
CTGTTTTTGTAGGAGAAATGAGTCTGGATACCAACGGCTAGAAAGCAACGGGAAAAAGGAAGGATGGCGCATGCGAGCAACGGCTATAACTGAATGGAATAGTTTATTCTTTCTACTGTACAAATAATGTAAAATAATCGTTACTACCCGGTTGTAGCCGTGATGCCTGGTCGCAACTACTACCGGGTTGCACAATGTCTATTGTCGGGTAGTAAGAAGCATTTATTGCTTACTACCGGCTCTGTGACCCCATTGTGGACGCCCTAACACCAAACTGCGTAAAATTACAAGTATTTCAAATAACTTTAATGATATAATACAATATAATAAATTATATTATATTTTTAATACAACGAATAGTAAGAGATTACATTAGATGTCAATGGTGATAACAGTTTAAGAATAGAGAGCGTATATTATAATAAATAGATGAGCAGTCTTATAAACTTGTAAGTATCAAATTAAGATAGAAACTTGAATATTGTTGAACTCTAGCATCGAGTTCTGGTGGCAACTTGAAATATTGAATGTTCCTTTTTTTTTGGCTCGCCATGGCAGAAAGGCTGTTCCTGTATTCTGTATGTTAATTTTGAGGAAATTTATCTACAGGACATTGTTCGCCTTTTGGCTTTGTCTGCAACACACCGTCTGCCGTGATTTTGCCCAGAGGACAGCGAGAAACTAACCGCCTCCATTTTTCCTCGAATTTGAATTATTTTGTACGAAAAAAGCTTGGCGAAGGACGTGACTGCCCCTGGTCCATTGGCTTAAGCGAGCGCCGCGCCACCGGTCTAACCGAACCGGACTCTATTCCGTTTCCTAGTAACCCTAGACAGAGGCAGCCACCGCCGCCGCCGACATTGACACCCCCGCCGCACCCTACATAGAGCCCACCGCCGTCGCCTCCTCGTCCTCCTCTCCACACTGCTCAAGCATGCATCATCAGTAAGCACCCCCGGCAGAAAATGTCGTGTCCAATCTCACGGACCCCTCGGCGTAAGGTAGGGGTGAAGTGACTTCGTGGCATAGACAGCCCGAAGATGTTGAATCAGTCCTGGATTCCTGCCGGGTAAGTTTCGATTGCATACCATCTCACGTGTTGTAGCATCTCTTCTGAGTTGGTGCACATTTTGAATGAACCATTTGTGTTCCCTTTGATTTCTGTTTGATTAGGATGGACCCAAATTCTGCATGCCGATTAACTATTAGAGTCCCAGTACAATGGGGTACCAGGAAACCAAAGATTTTCAATGGGTGAGAGACAGGGACACGATTTCTTGTATAGATTTAAAGAAAGATTTAGACTCTGAGATAAGGCAAGCACCGGAGCAAAGAGTAGTAGTGAGATATTGGAACAAGAATGAAGGCAGTTATAAAAAAATTGATTCAAATGTTGCTTTGCTAGAGGCATTTGAAGCTTACTGGGATATTAGAAGGCTGCCCATTATCGTGGCTCTTGAAGAACCGAAACCTAGTGCTATATTGACTGCCTCTTCATGTATCACAGCAACACAACAGAGTAGCATCTTGCATAAGCCAACAGATGATAGCACCTATTTTGAGCCTGCTGCAAACATTGATGGTGATGTTCCTTCTAAGCACACTGATGATGTAGTTTCTTTTGAGCCTGCTGCACACACTGATGCTGTAGTTTACGATGATGTAGTTCCATGTAAGCTTGCTGCTAACAGTAATGATGTAGTTCCCCTTCCTTCTATGCCTGCAACTAACAGTTTGCCTACAACTAACACTAAGCCTGCGGCTAACACTGAGCCTGTAGCTAACAATGATCCATGGGGTGATGATGAAGAGGAATATGTTGGTGTCGATGATGAATATGGCAATTACGCTGACTTGGTGTCTGACAACGAATCTGACTCAAAATATATTCCTTGCTCTGATGAAGAGGACTGAGATGATTTAGCTGTTGATGATGAAACAGGTTGCAATGTCAATGTTCTATTTAGAAAATCCTAAGATTGATGTAGGAGTGGCATTTGAAGATGGCGACACATTCAAGAGAGCAATAAGGCAGTATGCTATCTTGAATGAAGTGGAGATCAAAGCACCTTACACTGAATCCACAAGGTACCGAGGGTACTGCAAAGCCAATAAGTGTAAGTGGAAGATTCATGCATCTCAGTAGTTGCAGGATGGAAAGACATGGATAGTATGTTTCCTTTGCTTTTCATATAATAGCACTTTTGTTTTGTTTTTGCTATTCATATGGTAACAACTTTTGTTTTGTGTTTGCAGATAAAAAAGATGCCTCATCAGCATTACTGTAAAAGCACAGCAAATCTGGAAAACAACTGTATGGTTAATCAATTTTGAGTTAGGGACAGAGTAATTCAATGGCTGAGAGATGATCCAACTTTGGGGGCAGCAGCACTACTGAAGAAGTTAGAGGAGAAATATTTGATTAAGCTATCCTACTGGGTTGTTTGGAATGGAAGAGAGCTCGCCCTAGATGATATTCTTGGCAAATGGGATGACAGTTTTGAGTATGCTTTTGCATTTAAAGCTGAGTTAGAGAGTAAGTCTCCTGGCAGCATAGTAGATATAGATTATGAAATGGTTGGTTCAAAGATGAGGTTCATCAGGATGTTTGTTGCTCTCAAAACTTGCATAGATGGTTTTTTGAATGGATGCAGACCTTACTTGGGGATTGATTCAACTGTGCTGACTGGAAGATGGAAGGGTCAGCTTGCATCTGCGGTTTCTATTGATGGACACAACTAGATGTTTCCAGTAGCATATGGAGTGTTTGAGTCAGAGACCCAAGATAATTGGGCTTGGTTCATGTAGAGGTTGGCAAGTGCAATAGGTTCACCACCAGGTCCAGTGATCTGCACTGATGCTGGCAAAGGAATAGACACTGCTGTCACTGAGGTTTTCACCAGTGGAACACAGAGAATGCATGAGACACCTTGTCAAGAATTTCCAGAAGAGATACTATGGTCAAGTATTTGAAAGGAATTTGTGGTCTGCTTCAAGGGCTTATAGAAAACAGGTTCATGATAGGCATTACAATGTCATGAAGACAGCGTCACCCAAGGCCATTGACTGGATTGAGAGTAGCCATACACATCTTTGGGCCAGATCAAAGTTTTCAACAGCCAGCAAATGTGACTATGTGACAAATAACATTGCTGAGACATTCGACAATTGGATCAAGCATCATAAGTCTTTGATTGTTGTGGACCTCATGGATACAATACAGCAGAATATTATGAACAAGTTCTGTACTAGGAGGAAGTTGGCAGACAAGTTGCTGAGGAAAAATTCTTCCCCACATCATGAAGCAGCTGCATGCAGATAGTCGTGGTCTAGGATATGTTGTTAACAGAGGTAGAGATGACATTGCAGAAGTTAGTGGTGTGCACAAAGACTTGACTCCCTGGAGGCATTCTGTGGACTTGAAGAAAAGACAGTGCAGCTGTAGGAAATGGCAGCTTACTAGGTTGCCATGTGCACATGCACTTAGTGTGTTAATGTCATATAGGAATCTAGATATTCAAAATTTTGTTGACAACTACTACTCAGTTTCAACTTTTCAAGCAGCATATGCTGGATATGTAGTCCCTATGACAGACAAGACTCAATGGCCGATAGTTGACGTGGGTTTCAAGTTGTGGCCACCAGTACTGGGCCGCTGGTAGACCTAGGACAAGGAGGTTTGTAGAAGTTGAAGGAGGATCTGGAAAAAAAAGGCAAAAATGCAAGAGATGCTTCCAGTTTGGGCACATGCAAAAGACTTGCAATGCGCTTGTCTATGATTCTGATGCACCCCCACCTGCACCTCCAAAACCTAAACGCAAGAGACTGAAAAAACCTATAGAAATTATCAGTACTGACATTGTACTTCACCAGGCTACTAATGAACAAGTCAGGAGGTACTGATGGACTACCTGAATCTTAACTAATTGTTATGATTTCATTTGATTTGTTAGTCTTATTGTTTTTTCGTTTCATAGGACTATTACAAGAGCCAGGGAAGTGAAAGGAGCAACACGTCGAAACAAAAGACTCAAGAAAGGGCAAACATTGATGCATGATGGCTTGTTACTGTTTTGTGCGATGTATGTATGAACTATGTTTATGTTGGACCTATGTCAATATGGGAACTCTGTTTATGTTAGAACTCTGTTTATGTGTGACATGTGGAAACTCTGTAATGGCATGACCAATTTCCCTTTCTGGAATGACAATGCTGGTTTATTTCGATGAGATTCTGTGGTCACATGCTTCTGTGCTTATTTTTTGTGTTCTGTACATACTGTCTGCGATTGAAATCATTCTGTGGTGACATGTTTTCGAAAGCAAGAATGAAGTGCACAAAATGGAAATAGAAAGACACTGATTTCATTTCCATTCAACAAGTTTTACACATGTTTCCTCCTCACTTCAACACATAAGCTACCATTACAATGACAAACCCTACAACTACAACCAACTTCATGAACACAAGCATTTTTATCATCTGTCCTGCCCCAAAAGTTGTCTCCTTCATAGCCTCCCCTTGCTTCATGACTGCAACTTGACAATTCAGCTCACCCTCAGCTTCTGTCAATCCTGCAATGGCATCTCTAACATCACCAACAACTCTAACATCATCCCAACAGAGGGACCATAAGCTTCCATAAGGTTCATCTAGGAATCCATTATCCACCAAGTACTCAATGTACTCATTCTCCCATTTAAAGAAGCTGCAAGCTTGAGGCGTCTGAAACACAAATGATGAGGGTACAAACTTCTAGCAAGAACTACATCTCAAAAGCATGGTAAAAATCAGAGGCATACCCTAGCATTCTTCATGCACCTATAAAACTTTTTCTCCTTGTTTCGTTCAGTTTCAAAAATCAGCTCTCTTACAGTTCGATCCGGGTGATATGGGCACTCAATCAAAGGTAGCGACTTTGTTACTTGCCTCGACCTGGGATGCGCTCGAGAAGAAGAAAATGATGGCGACGACGTGGCCATGTCCGTGGCTCCGGTAAGCAAGAGGAGATTGATCCTTAGGGACAGCCGGTGTTGGGGCAGGACATGGCCTGGCGGCGATGGGGCAGGCGGTACTGATGGCCGGAGTTGCGGGAGGCAAGAGGTGGACTGACCGGAGTTGGAGCACGAGGATACCTGGTGTGCGGCGGCGCTATAGCTGGCCAATGGGCCGTGCTGAGACAGCACGGCCCGTGCCCGGTCGGGCTCGTGCCTCCTTCAAGGCGGCCTGGCATGGCCCGTTAAATAATCAGGCCGTGCCGTGCTGGCCCGCGGGCCGTCAGCCTAGGCCCAAGCACGTGTCGTGCCGTGCTGATGGGCCCGTCGGACCGTGCCGTGCCGTGCCGGCCCGAACCCTGAAAGAAAAATAAACTTTTTTTTCCTAAAAATTAGTGAAAAATAATTATATAACACTTAAAAATAAATTTTAGACATAAATTGGTAAAATAATATGTATTTAACGTTAAATCTCAAATAAAAGTCCCACATACCTACTAGTCTGTGCCGGGCTGTACTGTGCCTAATGGTTTACACGGGCCGAGTGTCATGCCTAATCGTGCCGCCCTAAACGGGCCGTGCCTGTGCCGTGCCAACAGGCCTGAGCCTAAGCCCAGGCACGGCCCGTGTCGTGCTTCGGGCCGGCCCGGCCTAGCTGCACATCGTGTCGGGCTGTGCTCATGCTGGGCCAAAATGATCGGGCTTCGTGCCGGCCCATTTAGCCTGACTCACTTGACTAGGTATAGGCGGCGCTGTGTGACGAGTGACGACTTAGGGTGCTCACGAGCTATCTGAAGAAGGCGGAATGGAGTTCGGTTCGGTTAGACCGGTGGCGCGGCGCTGGCTTAAGCCAATGGACCAGGGGCAGTCACGTCTTTCACCAAGCTTTTTCCGTCTAAAATAATTCAAATTTGAGGAAAAATAAAGGCGGTGTCTGGGAGACAAGATTCACAGTTTCTCGCTGTCCACTGGGCAAAATCGCGACAGGTAGTGTGTTGCAGACAAAGCCACACGCGAGCAATGTTTTGTAGACAAATTTCCCTTAATTTTATATAATTTGTATGCTCTCTCAGCCTCTCATAAAGAATCGTAGTGTTCCTACACTTTCTAAAAACTAGTCCTAATGCTGGTGCTAACTGCTACCGCTATGAGCTAAGAAAAAAAAATAACTCAAAGAAAGTATCAAACCAAAGTAGAATATTTGCAATTAAAAATGTATCTCAAACTAAAATGATACTAAAAAAATGATAGAAAATTAGCATGCCCCAATACCCCATAGAACGACATTTTTAATGAGCGTGGGATAGGAATCTTCATCTGATTTTTTGACACATTTGAACAAAAAATTAAATAAAAACTTTGTCAAAGATAACTTTAAAAATTAACTGTGTCAATATTAATATTTTAAAATCGAAGGTAGTATTGCCGCAGACAATGAGATGGGATATCAGAAGTAATTCTTCTCCATTCTTGCCATTCTTGCTTATTCAAGAGGACACAGGAAGGGACATATCAGCAAAACTAGGGGACTATTTATTCAGGAAAAATTGGGAGAAACGTATTTATTCATTAATATACGAGCTGAAGAAAATGTGTCTACATTATTCGACAGAGTTCCTTTTAACAACCTCATATTAACTATATTTCCCTGTTAGATTACATGTACATCCAAATTGAGTTAAAATGTGGGTAGCCCCCAGCTAGTACACTGATAAGCTCATATAGATCACACTATAGCTGGTATCCCTATATGTGTACGAGATTCCGGTAGCAATGCATCTCTCCCTACTAATCTCTGAATTCTCAAGCCTACACATTCCGGATGTGAACTTAACTGAAAATGGCGTATGTGCCAGGACCTGCGCTCACAAAAGAGCGAAGCTCTTACTGTTCCACAGTATACTACTCATCTATTGATGCCTTGCATTGTGGCCACGGTGATTCTCCAAAAAACCAAATAAGAATGAGTTAATGCTATAGCTTCGAGCGTGATCTCAGTGGACATCCGCCTTCCAAAGCATGGTCAAGTACTTCCTCAATGCGCTTAACAAGTAGAATCTGCAAGCATCAAAACAACTGCAAGTCAGCACCCTATATCGCGAAGTATAGATTCCAAACGCATTATGATAAACTTATTTCACAAGTAACTTGTCATTTGTATGTCAAGAGTACTTCACACGTCATATGCATGACGATTTAATAATGACTCAAGTTATTGTTAGTGGCTCTGGCTCAAGCCCCAGAGAATATCATCAATGTCAAACAGTATCCCAAAGCAATCTCAATAAAACTTAATTCCAGATATTTACCTCCATGCCAGAGAGAATGGATGATGGAACTTCAGACAAGTCCTTCAGGTTCCTTTCAGGTAAAATTACTCTCTTGATTCCATAACGATGTGCCGCAAGTACCTGAATTCCAGACATTTGAGTTCAATAGAGTAGATGCCCAAAAAAAAAAACATTAGGCCTTCCCTATTTTCAAAGTGAACAAGAAACAAAGGAAACGTCAGGTCATATACCTTGTCCTTAACACCACCAACGGGCAAAACAAGGCCCCTTAGAGTCATCTCTCCAGTCATAGCAGTATCTGCTCTGACTTTTCTGTTACTGAAAAGTGACACTAGTGATGTTACCAATGTCACTCCTGCAGAAGGGCCATCCTTTGGTACAGCACCAGCAGGAAAATGTATGTGAATATCACGGCTCTCCAATAAGTTAATATCAGAAGTTGGTAACAGATTGAGGTCCGCGGCTCTTGCTCGCACCTGTAAAAAATCATTGTCATTTATTATAGTTACAAAGGAATAAAACAGAATTATCAATTTGAGATGACCAAGGAAAGAACAACGAAAATTTGCAACGCTTAACACAAGTAGTAATGACCTTGCGGTTCCACATCCTCCTAGTAAATTAGAGCAAGTTCAATGGGCAATGTCAGGCTTCCAACAGAACTTATACATATCAGTATGATTTTGTCAAGGCAGATAAGTGATAAAGAGAATCCATACCCATGTCAAAGCTAGTTGCGCCGACTCCTTAATAACATCACCAAGCTGTCCTGTCAAGTGCAGGTCACCCTTCCCCACCATGGCTGTAGCCTCCACAAATTGAACCTCCCCACCAAAGGAAGTCCAAACAAGCCCAACTGAAACCCCTGGGTTTGCAACACGATCTGCAGCCTCTCTGTCATCAAATCTAGGAGGCTGTATCACAAATATAGTACCAATTCAGATTGAGCAGAAGGAAAATGATAGATAGTTGTCCAAGAGGATAGAAAAATCCGTTAATGATGTTTAAAGAACATACGCCGAGCACTTTTTCTAGCATAGCTTCATCAACCACCATAGGGGATGGATTTTCATAACTGTTTGATATATCATGGCCCATTGGAATAACTTCCATTTCGACATCCCCACTATCGGCTAGCCTTGAATCTAGTAGTGTTGAAGTAACTGGTTGTATTTCCTTGCCAAGTCTAAGTGTGTTAACTTGCTCCGCAACCTTGACGGCAGCTGCACGGGCCAACGCAGCTAGATTCCGCTCAAGATTACGTACGCCAGCTTCTCGTGTGTATCTCTCGATGATCAATTTAACCATATCCTGCACAAACCAACAAGGAAGTAATCACACATTTATATTAAGCACTCAATATGACACATAATGAAGTGCAGGAGTGCTCCATAGTAATGATAATCTAAAGTGCATAGAGGAATAAGTTATATGGCCTTTTCAAAAAGTTCAATTGTTGCAAGCATGGTGAAAGGTGAATCGTTCCTCTTTACGACCCAATGAGCTAAAGTTGTTAGCGCTAAATTAATCAAAAAGACAAATCGGGATACAGCAAAAGGTTCGAGCATCAACAGGATAACATCAGCCAAGCTTGAACTACACAACTCTACATTGGCTCCAGACATAAACTCTACTGCAGTTGCAGTTGGCATGTATAAGTCTAACAATAGAACAGCACAACTCCACATTTAGTCTAACTACAAGTATTTGCAGTAGCTACTGTAGATTATATACTGACAATTAACATTTTTATATTTGCAACCATAACTCTATGTTTTATTGTAAAAAATTATCATTGTTAATAATAATGTTTGTAATAAATCCACTTTGGTATTCATTACTGTTTTAAACACGGCACAATTTAAACAGATGAACATAGCTTAGAGAGTACAGATTAGGAAAGGAAAAACAGAACTGCACTTGTCATAGTCGTACCTCAGGAATCTGAAGATAAGTCGAACTCAAGCCATGCTGTTCCAATACCCGTGGTACGAGATGTTTCATGGCAATGTTTAGCTTCTCTTCAGGCGAGTAGCCTGGTAGCTCAATGACTTCCATCCTGTCTAACAGAGGAGGGGGGATGGGTTGCATCCTGTTGGCAGTTGCAACGAATATGACCTTTGAAAGGTCAAACGGAACATTCAAATAGCTAGTGAACACGTGTTAAGGAATTCTTACTACATAGACCACAGATCAAGCATAGAAATCTTTTCACAAACAATTTTATGAGTGTAATAAAGTCATAAATAAGATGAAAACCTCTTGATCATTTACATACATCGTTTACAGAATAACTTTGCCTACTTCAATAAGAGACCAACAAACAAATCAGAGCTGTACTTGTTTTAAAGATAAAGGTAAGGATACTGATCATTGAATGCTTTGTTCTGCTCAGGGTCAAGAACTTCAAGCAGTGCTGATGCTGGATCCCCACGTACATCAGATCCAGTCTTGTCAATTTCGTCGAGAAGCATCACCGGGTTGCTGACAGATACTCTCTGCATGTTTTTTAATCAAAGCAAGTTAGCATGCCTAGTCTAAAAAATGTTTGTACTCAAATAGTTTATTGCGACATTCAAGTTCATGTCTAGAATCTCTACTATATTCCCCAGTCAATTCCAAATATAAGTCCCTTTGGACATTGACATGGTCTCACATATGGCATTCAGGATCAGGATCATGTTAGTGTCTCTAGTTTATTGTGACATTCAGGTTCTTTGAAATAGAAACAATTATATGTTATGGAAGTATGCTTCATTACGAATCTACGAACATCAACTTTATTTCGGATGATCTTTTAGCAATTGATTATCAAAGATGAAAGAAGTGACTTAGGGCAAACCCAAAAGGAGTCATATTTGGGATCAGAGGGAGTATTTTACAAATTGGGATGTGCAATATCAGTTAACAGATAGCTGGACCTAGCAGCAAAATCATTTTTAAATGGCTGTAAAAGATTGTACTAGCAGAACATATAGTTTAGAGAGAAGAAGTATTAATGAGCATAATCACAGCAACATTTTTTTGGTTTTACTGGTGATGTTGCATATATGACCATGCGCCAGTGGGAACGTGCACCAGGCTGCCCTTTTACTGGTGTGTTGCATATATGAATAAGCTCTTCCAAAATGGGTAAAAGAACAGGATACAAACCTTTAGTCCATCAATGAGTCGCCCTGGCATGCTTCCAATGTATGTCCTTCGGTGACCCCTAATATCAGCTTCATCCTTTACACCACCAAGAGATATTCTTATGAACTTCCTGTTTAAGGCCTTTGCTATGGATGAAGCCAAAGATGTCTTTCCAACACCAGGTGGTCCCACAAAACAAAGCACTGGACCTTTCGCATCAGGTTTAAGCTGCAAGCACATTAATTACACACCATAAGGTATAACTATGCAAGGCATGATAAGCCCATTTGCACATAAGGGCAAGATTAGCAAGTGAAATCACCAACCTTACGAACAGCCAGATACTCAATAATCCGCTGCTTAACTTTAGTGAGCCCATAATGATCTTGGTCAAGACTCTCTTTTGCAGCTCTAAGGTCAAGCTCCTTTTCTTCACTGACCTTTTGCCAAGGAAGATCAGCAAGAAGTTCCAGGTAGGCCCGGGAGCTACTATATCCAGGTTGCTGAGGTTGCATCTTCCGTAGGCGCCTGTAAAGGAAGACAAGCTAGAAAAACAAAAGTCCAGAGTCCATGTGTGTGCAACCAGAGAAGGACATGGTAGCATAAATTACCTCAACTCCCTTTGAGCATGCTTCCAAATATTAGCAGGCATTCCAGCATTCTGCATTTTCCTTTCCAATGCAGCGACATCATCTTCATCATCATCGTTATCACCAAGTTCCTCTTTGATAGCCCTCATCTGTAAAGTAGCAGAGTCATCATATTACAAATAAAAATTATTTTGCCAATGATAGGTCATAAAACCAAAGTTACTCAACATCCTCTATGCTGAATTGTCCAGAAGATACAAGTGTGTATGAAATACATAGGATAAAGTCCAATTTACTCCCCTTAAATATAGCCAAAGTCCAAATAACCCCCTAAACTATGTTTTGGTTTATTTTACCTCACCAAAACATGCTTTTGGGTCAATTTACCCCCTCACACAATTTGTCTTTTTTAATTCTCCATACACAAGCATAATCTTAAGATGAAACTTTATGAGATGATAAAGCACATCATAACACATATCAGAAAAATACGTCTTAAATTTTTTACCATTATTTTGCATATAGTTTTGTATCCCAAAGATTAATTTACTATTAAATTTACTTTCCCTATAAAAATAATGATAAAAAATTACAATCATTTTTTAAATATGTGTTATGATGTACTTTATCATCTTGTAAAGTTTGATCTTAAGATTATGCTTGTGTATTGAGAAATAAAAAAGACAAAATTCATGAGGGGGTAAATGGACCTAAAATCACGTTTTAGCGGGGTAAAATAAACCAAAACATAGTTTAGGGGGTTATTTGGACTTTGGCTATACTTGAGGGGAGTAAATTGGACTTTATCCAAATATAAAAATAGCCCCAAAATTCGAAACGCTCAAACATGAAACTTAGAATAACAAACCTGCTGGCGCAGTAGAAATTCTTTCTGGGATTTTGACAGCTGACCCTCTACCTTTTGTGTTATTTTCTCAGCTACAAGAATGGACTGTCAAAAAAAATGAACTTAGTAATGAACTTATTATAGCAAAAGTAATAGTAAACATCAAATACAAATTAAAAGGTATCTTCACCTGCAGGTGTCTGTCTACAAGTTCAGTTGCCTTGGAAAGTCTAACTTTCAAGTCAACTGAATCCAGCATGGAAAGCTGCTCCTCAAAGCTTATTTCAAAGCTAGCAACAAAAATGTCAGCAAGCCTATAGACAGGAACAGTCTCAAGAAGCACCTTTGTCCTGCCAACAGTTTTCTGCTTCTGCAAATAGAAATAACAACACCATGTCAAGTCCAATAAGCAATAACACTGATAATTACAGGTATTTCACAAGCAGACTATACAATTTTCAGTGCTAATAGACAATATAGAAACAGTTCTACGAAAGTAATATTGTGCAGTCTATCTGACGTAAGTTGATCCACCATCATTGTTTTCAATTGCTCAGGAAAATCAGGGAACCAGCCAAAGCATGGAATTTTACAGGAAAAAAAACTGTAAATGTTCTGATCAAATTATTTACCTGTTCTAGAACAGAAATAAGTTCCATGGCAGTCGCTTTAAATTTCCTTGAAAGAGCAATAAGATCAGGATCTTGCTCAGCCTGCTCCAATTCTAAAAATTGGAGATGTATTAGGGATGTCAAGAGGTTGAAAAAGTGAATTTCAAAACACAACAGATTAATGACTGTTTTAAGATACATTAGTAGCTAAAAATGCATCAGATGAGAAGACTGATGTACTTATGGTATGGCACAAACCTACGATGATGATTGTGATGAAAAGAGTTAGAATAACACAAATCATTTTTTGCATTAATAATGTACCAGTCTTTGTCATATCAAGGCGTGAAACACGGGCAACATGGTACGACCCTCTCGCACCAAGTTCCTGAACACTGAACCTACAAAGACCTTCAAGAACAACACTGTATGTAACCCTTCCGCTTGGCTTCTCCACCCCTCTGGAAAGGTGTAAAGCTCTAGCAGCAACTCCCCTACATGAGGGAAAACAAAGGTGAAGGCAAAGTTGAATCTGCATAAGGTAGGGAAAGATCAGGACGACGATATCAGAACACAATTTATAAGGCATAAGGTAAGTTATAGGTTATCTACTGCATTTCATTAATTTCTGTAATTGCAGATCATATACGCATCAAACTATAGCCAGAAATGATAAGAGTTCATAGTAGAGTCAATCACTTGTATAAGGAAGCAATGATGAGTACCGACAAACACGTTTTTAAGCATTTGAGGGATTGTCCATAAATAGAGTACAGCCGCTTATCTAAGATTATTAACAGAAATTGCAAAAAAAAAAATCTCAGGACAATATGGGAAGAAGAATATCTGCTCTCAACAATAATAGAAACTAAAAAAAAAACTGTTGCAATTGTGTGCAGATACGCATAGGCATGGGCTAATTAAATAAATAAGCAACCATTTGCTTCTCAATCATTCATAAGTTTGCGGAATGCAGTATAACACCACAAGATTATATCTACCAGCAGTCAATCAACTGTAAATTTTTATCTCTATGACCCTATTCATAAAAATACAGGAATCAGAAAAGCAAAGATAATGATGTCACAAACCGGCGGTGCCAATGAATGGGCTCCTTCCCATTCTTTGTGTCGTGCTTTGTCGACTCTCCCCCAGAACCACCAGCCTTGCTCCCTCCCTCGCCGGAATCACTTCCCACTCCTAGATGAGCAATAATGACCCAATTAAATAAGTATTAGGCTCTTAGCTCACCATGATAAACAATTTATTCATATAATAAAAGCTGCAGTCTTTTATCGCACCCGGTGACAGCAATGAACCAACAGCTGCAGCATCCGAGTCATGGACAGGAAGCACCCCGATCAGACCCTTCTCCTCTTTCTGCCACAGCTCTTGTTCCACCAGCTTCACACTGCAGACCAAAAGAGTCACACCAATGAAGTCACAAACCATGTCAAAATTCAACATAAAGCCGAGATTCTTCCATTCCACCCAGTCAATAGAACAGATCAAGTCACCCTTTCAGATACTTCTAAAAATGAGATGAACCCCAAGTGGCAAAATAGCACCTAGAAAAGTTGGGCACTCAATGAAAGGTGACAATTGGAAGCTGAATTCGTCAGCCTTCAAAGCACCCACTAAACACCCCACCCTGAATTCAACGAAAGGATCAAACTGTAACAAGAAATTTCAAATTCTACATTACAAACGAGATAATCAGATAAAAAATGAGTGAAAGCACATGGACAAAATCCTGCATAAGCAACAAAACACTCTATAATTGAAGCGAACTCCTGTCAAATTAGGAGCAACCGGTTCACCGGTTGTAACTAGATATAAGCGCACACACAACTAGGCGCTTAACAGTTAAAATGGGGACAAAACCTAATAAAACCACTAAATTGAATGCATCCGCCTAGTATGCCTGAGCACACCGAATCAGAGAATTACACCCTACAAATCAAACTAAAAAACCAAGAGGATGATCGTGCGGCGCTTTAATCTCTTTACGGCTGGCAACCGGTGCCGGCTGTGCGCAAGCTCGCTCACCTGCTGGGGTTGGTGCAGCGGATCCGCACGATGGCGCCCGGGAGCAGCACCTTGTTGCGGAACGGCAGTATGGCGAGCCGGCTCGGCAGCTCCACCGGCAAGTCCGCCATGGCGGGCCGCGCGAATCGCGTCGAGGTCGATGGGGGGGGGAGGGGGGGGGAGGCGCGCCGGCGCACGGCAGTGCGAAATAAAAATACGGGACGGAAAATTGGATTGGAGGGTGAGAAGGCGAGAGGTGGGAGACGACGAGGATATTTAAGGGACCCAACGCGAGCCGGCGAGTCAAGGAGGCGGCCGGTGGGCCCCGCTGGCGAGTAGGGAGCTCTCTGGGTGGGAGTAGTTTAGATGCCATTGCTGGTCGTGGGGCCCGGACGTCGGTGAGGGGCGCAGGTCCGCGTGTGAACGTGGCATCCTGGTAGAGATAAGGGTCCAGCGTGGAGTCGTCCCTGCCCGACACATTCTTGTATCGGACTGGTTGGAACAGGATTATTATTAAGAGCAGTCCACGTGGACATTAATGTAGGATTCAAATCACTGTTTCGTGTTCGAGGTTCGGCTGGTGGCCAAGCTGCTTGGGACACTGGTTCGTTCAGACCGTAGGGAATGGCACATCAGAGCCCTCGGTTCATGTCGAGTATTGGACGGCGCTGATTTGCTAGGGGAGTCCACGTGGGAATTTTATTGTGCCATGTGGATCTCATCACCGGGGCCGTACCCGTTCGGTGAAGCATTGCGGGAGCGTTCTAGAGTCGACCCAGCGAGCGGTTGAGACGTGAAATGCCATGAAATCTTGTCAGTTGTGAGAAATCTATCGTCAAATTGAAATTATAAAATCATTTTTGGATCTACGAGAAATGCGAGTAGGTCATGTGTAGATTAATGATGAAATTTCATAAGAAAACATATTAATTGAAACAAGTCTTCTAAAAATTGATTCATCATTTGATTGAAACTAGTTTAATGCTCATGTTTCGCAACTGGTGAAAGATAACTTGAGATAGAAAACAAAACTTTCACACCATTATCCAAGTTATCCTTGAGCAAAGACAACTTTACGGTATTTCATTAAGTAGCTTAGAGACTTTAGATTTCACATTATTACAGTAAACACAAAAGCTTATTTTAAACAGCTCAGTTTCTCACAACATGCTTTCGACAAACGCAGTGTTCCTATTTTTTAAACAGTTGAGTTTTGCAACGGATGCAAAGAAATATCATCATTACGGTTCCATCACTTCTTTGATATTAAATCAATGCAATGTACCAAACGGCCAATGAAATTAAGCTTCATATACTACAAAGATGGTTTCCACAAAACCGACCACAGAAAAGCTAATCCTCACAATTCATGGCATCATGGACATTTACCAGCCTTCATCCAGGGTAGCCCGATGGAAGCACAGTTCTGTAGATACAAGAATAAAGAAGGATTGAACTCGATGAACATGGCACCAGACTCGCTTAGGAAAGGAAAACATGTCTAAGAATTTCTGTGATGGTCAGGATTCTCAGGCATATGCACCAGTAAGAAATTTTGCCACATTAATCCAACTAAAATGATAAGTTCCTCCTGTTGTGAACTGAGGAACAGGAGAGAAGCTGTGTGTTGGGCCGAAGATGTCTTCTATCAAAATTCTGACTTGCCTTATAAATAACATTCTGATCCTGATCTTGATGACCGGTGGTTCACAGTTTGCATCTCTAGACCATAGCATTCTATTTGGTGTGCTATATTAGTCCTATTGCAGTCAAGTTAGTCATATTCCAGTCAACTTTTTTGTAATTGTTGTATAATTACAGAATAATTTAAAAAAAAAACTCTGTTATAGAGAATGGAATAAGTGCCAATTAAGGTGTAGTTGCACTGAGTTCCATGATGCCATATTTTTTCATGCTGTTGGAACAAAAATGGAATCTATAATGTACAAAATTCAAATGAACTACTATTATGTGAGTTAAAAGTGGTTACCTGTGGGCAACGGGTTCCAATTCATATTATTATTTCAAGTGGCTAATTTAACATCATATAAATTTTTTTATTTCAGAGGTTAAAATTGAATAAGTCTTTCTAATATCTTAGCACAACATGATTTCAGAGTGATACCTAATTTCAACGTATTCATAGAACACCTTCAGCCCTAGATATATTAGATTGACTATAAAATGATAAATGAAAAGAAAATTGGGACGATATGGTCCTGCCAGTACCTATAGTTTCAACTCTTGTGGTAACCTTGTTGTCAACAGGACGAGGGATATGATATATCCATAAAATGCCACCCAAGGGCTGTAACAACACAGACACAATAAAAGTGAGATCTATTTTTATAATGTTTATACACAATGTAAAAAATATAGGTACGTAAATAACCACCATTGCAAATTTCATCAGCTACACCAGTACAATATTTAAGTTCACAAAGTACAGATAGTTAGACATAATTACCAAATGTTATAAGCAGGATTTGAATTTCATACCTAGGAGTTGAATTTCATACCTAGGAGCAACAATTAGTACAATTTCATTTTTTTCTCAAGTCTAAGAGTTTGCCATAGAGTTAAGAGAAACTGATTGTTGCATGCTAAACATTCATTATCAGCCAATCGTTTCTTCCCCAACGGAAAGTGGCTTCTGCCTTTGACCACCAAGCACAGTGTTGACCTCCCAGTTTCCATAATCCTAAACAATGCTATTATGGCAGAAGCGCTCTACTTGGCACTGGCTAGTGCAATCCCCGCGTTATGTCCACCAGACACAAAGTTTTCTTTTCCCTCTAGTAATTACGAACCGACATATCTCAATTGTTTACAAACTACGGACATGCAACCCTAAAACCCACAGATAGAATTATTAGTAATAAGACCATTCCATTCATTTGGCATATATCCTAGCAACCCTATAACTCCCTTTGGAAACAGCCAAAAAACAATCACTTCTGAAAGCACACAACTAAAGCAGCATAGAACGCAATCATAGATTCGATCAACATAGTTACTGCAACTGAGAAAAACTCTACTACATATAGGAAATGAAACTGTGAGAAGTAGCTGGCAGGCAGAAGGGTGCTCTTCAATACCTGCATTCACTTTCTAGCTAAATCATCCTCATATTGCAAGTCTTGTCCCTTCCCTTGTAATAGTGGTTGCATAAATGCATAGTATTCATGCTCTCTTCAGCTTCTTCTTCCCCTTCTATAGATCAAACAAGGAGAATGAGCAGATAAACATTAGTAAAATTGTCAGCAGTATCATAAAAGTTGGATACACATATGAAAATAGGCCTTTCAAAGAACATAAAATTTTTTGTTGTTCACTTGTTCATATGGACACATTGTCAATTTATACTATGTAAAGTACCAAAAGTGTAAGTCCTTGCTATTTAGAAAAGGTCGGACATAGCTCTACTTAGAGTTAGACTTCAAATTAGATTGTGAAAACCAAAATATGATGGTCATGGTTCTGGAAGAAAGAAGTTATGAATTTGCATACAAAAACTGAGGCCAATAAAAGTCAACTAAACCTACCGTTGGGTACTTCCAAATCCAGTATTAGAGCATTCAAGTCATATGAGAATGCTATCTGAATCTATGAAAGGGGAAAAAGGAAGTCTCTGATCATCAGGTTCCAGCACGCGCATCGCCTCCTCCTTCATCAGGTGATTCAGCTTCAACATCAACGACATTAGTTGAGCTAGGTCTAGCGGTCTACGTGAGGCAAAAGTGCGAGCAGGCTACCTTTTCATCTCCTGCAGCGTCCGATCCATGCGCTCCAGGCTATCAGGGTGTTGACGTCGGGATGTTTCGTGCTCGCTGATGCATAGCAAAGCAGCATCGGGGAGGTGGCGACAGTCACGAGAACAAGATGACAGCGGCAGCCGATACGGAAGCCTGCTGCGGCAGTGGTGGCTGCGAGGATCCGTGGACCAGTGGCGGCGGGGCTGCAGCGGATGCGGCGCCAGGGAGAGACGGATCGGGGAGTTGCAGTGCCTAAATCTACGAAGATGCGGACGGGGCGAATGCGAGCAGAGGCGACGCAGGCGGTGGTGGAGGTGGATCCGGCCGGGGCAATGAAGGAAACAGCTGGATTCGCTCGCGACAGCGCGGGGGAGGAGCTCCAGATGTTGGTGGCACGCCTAGGCATGAGTGCAGATCTCGGGGCTGGTGGCGTGGCATGGGCGCAGCTCCGGCGGTGCCAGTGCGAATCGAGACTGGCAGTGCCACGCATGGGACTATTTTTTTCCGCATCGATTGGTACGAAGAGCAGGGATGGGGTGACAACTCACGGGAGGAGGAGAGAGCCACGGGCTGTGGGACCCGCCTGCCAGTGTCGCACGGAGGGGTGGAGGCGAGATGCCATCGACCACAAACTGAAACTTTTAAGAGGAGTAAAGAAATTCTAATCGTGACTAGGACGGAGATGTAGTTCAATGGGGGAGTAACTTCAAAAACTAGACCGATTATTATATTTCTCACGGAAAAAAAGGGACTAGACCAAAGGAAGAAACATCCAAACTAAGCCCTACCTACCAGTACTTTGCAAGATATGATTTTTTTCCTTTTTTCTAAATATTTACCTTCAAATTAAACTGATTCCTAACCCTGTTTGAAATGTAGAGAAGTTTTCTAAATCTTATATTTTTCCTATAAAATTTATGTGTGATTCTTATGAATTTTTTTACATTACAAAAGGGGCATAAGCACTGATACACGTTACGATTTATATTGGCACAATCGAACAACGCTTGACATAAGTATCTTACTACTCCCTCCACCTCGGTTTACAAAGTTGTTTTTATCTGGAAACAAAAATTAAAGAGTAAAAAAACCTTGATCTAAATAAACGAGAGAAGAGATAAAGATAAAAGAAATATTGGAACGAGAGAAAGTTGTATTGAAAAACGATAATGATTTATAATTTGAAAAAATTTAAAAAATCCAAAAATAACATAGTATTAGTAGTTCGAGACAAGGACTAGTAATTAAAGAACGCACTAACACCTCACCGTACACAACACTTCGTAGGCCGAGGGCAACCACAATGTGTATGAACTAATTCATCTATATAAGTAGGACCTACAACAGTAAACTTTAGCTATGCACTACAACACAATGTTATGAACAACAATAGGTTCGTGTATTGAGTAGAGGATGGAAGAAAAATTATTTTTTAATCTTTACAACTAGCTCATAAGCTTATGGATAGCTTTTGTTACGGACTTTTTATTAACTACCTTCGCAATGTTTATTGCTATCTATACTAAATTTTTTATTATATATGAACCACTTTTACACTACATTGTGGTTGCTCTGATAGTGAACCACCCTGGAGTGGTTGTTGTCTTGTTGATCCCTTAGCCTGTACGTACTCGGTATTCACACGTGCAAAGGGTATAAATTAATCACCACATATTTTTTAAAAAAAAAATGAAATACTCGCAGCCGGGGCGTGTCAGCCAGCACACCAGATTGCACGGCAACGCAAGCTACCGTCGAGAAAGACTTGGCATTGTTCAGAGCTGGAGTCTTAGACATTATTAACCATAAAAATTTCTTCGTATTGTTATCGTCTTATCGATGTCTACTATACGCACGAGTACCAGCTCGGCGTGCACGCTGATGGCGGAGACTTCTGACCGGCTGCGGGCGTGCTCGCTTTAAAATATAAGGCACGAGAGCGAGCTCCGTGGCCGCCGGAACACTTGAGCCAAGTCTCCGTTAAAATTTGATCGATTTTTATGGTTTTCTATGAAATTAATTCGATTTAGATCGATGATCGATTTTCGATGAAAAATTAAATTTATCACAGTAACAAAATCGACTAACCGACCGATTTCACCGGCTAGCCAATCGACTTTTACCACTGTTGAAAACCAGACTAGAACCGGTTTCTAAAACCTAACCAAGTCCTCCCCCACGGGCCACGGCAGATGGAAACGTACGTAGCATGCCCATGCAGAAGTTCAGATCGCTACCCCAATATCATTCCTGCTTATCTATCCAAGGAGCAAGGACCAAGGCCAACCAAGACTTGAAGCTGAAGGCAACGACTAGGATGATACAGCATTGTTTCAAATCCAAATGTGGTACTAGGCAGAATCTAGCTAGACTTCAGTTTGTGGATGCCATCGCCGTCGTGGCTAGGAAATTGCACACGAATTCAGGTGAGGGAAACGTACACATCATCCGATTGGATTAATCTGAATGCATTTCGATCCGATAGAACCGATCAGATTGTCGAGTGATCAGATAATGAAACCGAACGATGCGTCTAGTGGCTGCTTGTTCACATTTATTCCCTGTATCGTCATTAACTTTTAACATTAACTTTAATTATTTACATTTTAAATTTTTTTTAATAAATACTATATATTTTGCTATAATTTGATTTATTATTAGAGTTATTTAAATCCAGTTTGAGGAATTTTTGATTTTTCATTAGAGTTATTTGTTTTTTCTTTATTGTCTTTAATCCTTTTCCTAAGATAGAGGCCTCTTCTAGACTCTGAGGCCGCTAACAGAGATGACCGATGGGAAGGTGCATTTACTACTAGTCACTCCAGTCGGGCTATTGGGAGAGTAGTGGGCGACACCGTAGCGCATGTCCTTCTCACAGCATATTGGTCGATACATCCACAACAAAATTGATATTTGTGGTTAAAGGTGTAAATGAGTAGTTGTAGATTAGAATTTTTAGGTAGCTCCGCCATTGTCTCTCCTGGAAAGTGGAAATGATAGTAATTAACCATTTTAACATCACTTTGAAAGAAGAAAAAAGACCCCACAAAAATGAATCCCAAAAGATGAGATGGAGGTTTCGTTGCGTGGCATCTTTCAGTGTGCACAACTTGTGTGACAAAGCATAGAGGATCGATGACCAAGTAATGCATCTCTTCTCTTCATATCTCTTTCATAACACCAGAAATCGGTATGCGATAATGACACGGTGCCGCAAGCAGCTGAGTCAGCGTCGTGTGGAGATTAGCAATTTAGCATACATAAAAGAACACCATTTGAACCATAATTCTTTGCCAACTTAATTTCTAAGCTAGGATAGCATCAGCTGCACGTACGGCTTATTTAGCTTATGTTACCGTAGTTTTACGTAAGAAATACTCGCAACCGTAGTAAAAAGTAGTTCAAATGAACACACATAGATTCAATACAGATATTTTTAATCAATTATCTTTACTAATGCCTACCTCAAAGAAAATTTGATGTAAAAGGATGCCCTAGATTCGATAGTACAGATTAGCCTGGATGGGCGTGTGCTGGCGGACTTGAAACGCGTTGGTGGACGGGTGCTTGCTATTACTGCCTGTTGGCGACAAACAGTTCGAGTTTGATCCTACTGGACAATGACACACACGGTTCCCGTTTGATCGGTTACGTCGGTCATTGCAGATTGAACGAGCTGGCTAGCTTATTCCCAGTAAGATCTCCTTTTGAACGGTTAGAGTATAATTGGTACTTTAAGATTATTATCATACGTATTATGTTTGACTACCATATATGTTATATATATAATAGGCTACCTAGGCTACTATATGTATTTCGGAGAGCATTGCCTCCCAAGTCATATACTCTATATAAACCGGCTCTTGAGGCTCAATACATTTATCCATTCCGCCAATCTTATTCTTCTACATGGTATAGAGCCAAACTACGATCCAGTTCCGCTGCCCCACCCCCTCAACCCTAGCACTTTCTCAGTGCGCGCCCTTGGGGAGGTCCATCTCCATGGTCTCCGTCGGAGGCAGCGTCCCTGTTTAAGTAGCGGATCCTATTGATCCGATCACCATTGTCATCGTCATCATCGTCCTATAGCAGATCAGATCATCGTGCCGCTACCTGTTTTGGATTTTCTTGTCCATCCCATGCTATCGTGGCGGCCGGGTTAGGCCGCGCCCCGCCTTTGAGCCGCCATGGTGGCGGCTGGATCACGATGCGCTCCCTATGTCAGCATCAAATCCGAAGGCAGCTCCCGCTGCTGCTGATTTGCTTTTTTATTTCTCTGACTTTTACTCGATCACTGATCGAGATTGCGTCGCCCATCGCCATCGACATCACGAGCCTCTTCCCCGACATCGGCATCGACTTCTTCGGCTCGTGCTTCATGTGCGGCATTACCGGACTCGACGCTCAAGGGACGCCTTCATGCATCATCGTACAACCACCTCGACAGCACACCTTCGCCTTCGTCATGGTCATCGTTGGGACGTTCTCGACCATGACGCCACGAGGCATCCTCGTGTTTCTACACTCACCGTCGCTCTAATCATCATAACACGTCAAGGCCATGTACTCGCCTTCAAGTGAAGGACTGTTGTTGTGTCACCTCCTCGGGCCACAACATCGTTGCACGTGTGTCTCTTCGCCGTTTGTCGCTTGACGATCCATGGCCGCCCTCGACTCCCAACTCAGGGGCCGCTCGAATCGTCGGCACGCTCGATCTTCGTTGATTCTTCGCCTACCTCGAGTACTCCTGCCGCGCTCCTTCAGACAACCCGTCGCCACCCTCGACCGTCGGTTCTACTTCGCCTTCGTCATCGACCACCACGTCCATGTTGCCAGAGTCGCAGTCTCTGCCCTGACCTTTCTTCGTCTACATCGGCAACTATGGGCTGCACTGACACTCTTCTCCTCGTCGCTCTGCGCATCACGATCACTTCGTAGGCCTTCTCTTCTAATCCCCTCCGGCACTGGTGTTTTGTTCGTAATGGTCCCTACCTACGTACGCCCGGTACTGGCAACACCGGTGCGTGCCGTCGTCTCCGACGCGTCTTCAGGCGCGGCAAATTTGGAGCATGCCTCGTCCACGACGGTTTGACAACATCGAGTTCGGCATCGACCACCTGCCTTGTGGTGCCTCGACTGTTTCACCGTCCTCTTCCAAAGCGCATCTTTGCGCACCCATTACTTTGGCGCTCTCCTTGCGCCCGCAGCATTATGTGTGGTTTTTCGACATCGGCATCAACCACTACAGCTCGCTCGACCGCAACTATCTAAAGCACGGCACTACTCGACCACAGCTACTCGTCCTCACTCTCGGCTACCTCGATATCAGCACAAAAGCTATCATCATATTGAGTACTCATGTCGATTTCTTCTTCAGTCCCAGCGTTCGCGTTGCTCACGCTATGACTGCGGCGGATGTTAAAGTATAATTGGTAGTTTAGGATTATTATCTTAACCTACCATATATATCATAATTGTCTACCATATGTTTTATGATAGCCTACCATATATATTATGATAGGTTACTACATGTATTCCGGAGAGCCTTGCCCCCAATTCATGTACCCTATATAAATCGGCTCTTAAGGCTCAATACATCCATCCATTCCACTAAACTCATTCTCCTATAGTACCAATGCTTGATACCGGAACTGGCATCTTTGCGACCACGACATTGTCTGCTGCAGGTCATCCTACACCATGGTCGGACATCTATGGCTCGTGATGCATGTGAGGATATTTGCATATAGACATGGAGGAGGAGGCCCAATAAAACGCATAAGACGACGATGTAAGCCCAGAAGAAGATGGTGTAAGAAGCCCAAATAATGCAGACCCCCATTGATGGGCCGATATCACTATTAGGCTTAAGGCCTACTGTGTGTTTGTCGGCCCACTGATTGTTTCATGGGCCTGGTGGTGTGTCCTTTTCCACAATCAAACGTAGTATCGGCGCGGGCACATCGTCTCGACAAATCTGATACTTCTTTATTTTTAAATTGTTGTTGTTGTTCGATTTTTAATATTAATTTTGATTATTTATTTTATTTAAAGTATTTTAGTAAATATTTTATATTTTATTATAATTTGCTTTATCATTAAAGTTGTTTGAATCATGAGATATAATTTTACATATGAGGTAATTGTATTTTTACCTCTACTTTGAAGTTCAATTATGATTTTACTCTCGTTTTTTAGGGTCTGTAATTTTGCCCCTGATTTTTAAAAGTAAAGGTGAAGTTGTTAAATATGACATTTACAAGACAAAATACCCTTGATTTACCCTTATTTTTTGGAGATTATAATTTTACCCTATGTTGTATGAACACTGATAATATTTTGACATAATATTTAATAGTATGTTGATAATATTTTGACTATTTTAGAATATTTAATAAATTTAAATATAATTTATATAAATGTTCGTGAATATATTGAGTTATGGACGAGACAGAGGGAGGGATACAATAATCATTTGCTATTGAATAAATTTCATAAACCTACAATTATTTGTACCATTGTAACACAAAACTA
>BCLG01001350.1:25468-37679 GCA_001602295.1 Zoysia matrella | reverse complement strand
TACAACTTTTTGACATGTGTTTGAATGATATGCGATGCTAGTTCATGTAGCATTAGTGTGATTGACATGTGAGGCTATGCAATAAAAGTTGTAGGCTCTTGATACCTAGGGTTAAATAGTTGTAGTTTTTTGAAATGGGTCACAAAAGTTGTAGTTTTGTATTACAATAGTACAAATACTTGTAGGTTTGTAAAATTTACTCTTTGCTATTTTATTTGGTTTTTTCATATTTTCTTTAATTATTTTTTGGTACTGAAGTTAAAGATGTTAAAAGTAGGGGTCAACGGATTGTTTATTTTCAAATAGTAAAGGTAAAATCATGAACCTAAAAAATGAGAGTAAAATTACAATTGAGCTATAAAGTAGAGGTAAAAATATAATTATCCTTTATTTTCCCTTTATATATTGAATTAATTTTTTAAAAAAGATGAATGATCAAAGTTGAAGTTAGAAGTGAACGATGACAACAGCTTAAGAACAGAGAGGGTACTTTTTTTTGGAACTCAGGTAATATTAATTTCAATATTCAAGAGAATTACAATCAGATTGTAAACATTAGAATAGAAAAGAGGGAGGATATCCCCATTCAAAGCTATTTTTATTATGTTTAGCTTCCGAAGCACACAAATGTGCTACCCAGTTTGCCTCACGTTTAGGAAAAACAAAAGTAAAGGATAAGAAAGCAAGAAACAATCTCTTGAATCTCCTGCAAGATCCTTGCCGTGAAAATTTTGGCCATCCCACAGATCAACTAGAAACATTGTATCTGTTTAAAGTTGATTCTGCCTTTTCAGGCAACAGTTGCAGTCTTGCAGACCATCGCTACAAATCTTTATATATTAAAGCGCAACCATTTTCTCAACTCTCGTTGCGCCACGTCACCTTAAAAAATATTAACCGTCGAATTAAAATCTAACGGTGGATATTAGAAATGAGAAAAAAAATCTTTTCTTCAGTCAACGAAGAAGCGTGCTTCTACTCGATGGGAGCAGACATGAACGGCATGCTATCGCTCTAGTTTTTTCAGGTTTAACATAAATTTTGACTATGGTAATATTTAATTTTTTTATAAATTTCATATATTATAATTTGCTTCATCATTAAAGTTATTTGAATCACAACTTAAAATTTTACATATTTAAATTAATTTTTTAATAAGTTAAATAGTCAAAGATGATATTAAAAATCAACAGTAAACAATAAATTAGGAATGGAGGGAGTATGTGACAGTACATATAGACAATGGTACAAATATAAAAAATTAACTGTAACTGTTTTGTTAAATCAAATTTACTTTTGCTATAGATTAAATAGAACTATTCCAAAAGATATAAGAGAAGTTTTTATAAATTTATTCTACTTCTATGTCTTGCAAGTATATGCTACAATTAAAGACATTTATATGTTATAAAAATATATATTTAGATAACTTAAATTGTTTTATCTCATAAAAATATTCCTCGATTACTATGAGAACTAAGATTCAATTTTTTTTTCCGCTTACAACTTCGATTAAAAAAAATACTAACTTTGAACGCAATTTTTAATCAAACATTGCCAATATAAATTAGAAATAATTTTAAATTTATTAAGTTACAAAATTAAAAATAATTTGTTTTAAAAATACTTTCTTAAAAGTGTATCGATGTTACTTTTTATTAAATATTTTATAAATAACAAAGGTCACACTTATAATTTGAAGACTATATCGACAACTTTTTTTGAAACCGAAGTATATATTTATAGAACTTTGTCATCTATGTCAAAACAACTATAATTTTATTTGTTAAATAATAAATTTAAAATATACTATTTCAACTAAACGCGCACAACAAAAGCATATATAAAAAGCGCGGCAATTGCCGCGCATTTCTAGTATTGTACTTAATCCATTCGATCAGATCAAAAGCGAGCGACCGTGCCAAACGAACTCCAGTACACAGATCAGTGCTCACTTCCGGGAATTATACCGATCACTCAACTGGCCAACTCATCTCTCTCTATCTACACAATTCTTCTAAGCTAATAATGCATAAAAAATACTTAAAATTGACCACAAAAAAAAATTACGGTTTGTGTTCTATCACAACCGGAGGGCCGGAGGCAGCATATCAGCCCGGTGCGTGGCCCCCTCTCTACCAAGTCCAATCATCTCCTGGACGGCGCGGGCCGCTTGACCGCGTCGGTCCTCTTCCCCCTGCCATTCCCGCTCCTGTTGGCGTCCCCACCAACCGGCTCGGCGTGCGCCTGCACGGCTCGCCGGAGCACATCGACCACCTCGCTCATGGTGGGCCGCTCCTTGGCGTTCTTGTGCAGGCATCGGTCGGCCAGCTTGGCGATCTCCCGGGCGGCCTTCACCGAGTACTCGCCGCGGAGCTTGGGGTCCATGATCATCCGGAAGCTGCGGCTGTCCGGCGGGAACTGGGCCACCCACTCCAGGAGCTTCTGCTCCGCCGCCGGCTTGTTCCGGTCCAGCGAGCGACGCCCTGTCAGGATCTCGTACAGCACCACGCCGAAGCTCCACACGTCGCTTTTCGACGTCAGGTGGCCCGTGTCCACGTACTCCGGCGCCGCGTACCCGTGCGTCCCGACGACCTGCGATGCCATCCCGTAAGGCTCATCAAGAACAATCAAGACCAAACATTCTTTGAACACGGACAGTGTTAGCTAGCGACGTCTAGCAGTGAATTGGTTCAAAGTCAAACCTAATGCCATGCACAGAACGTAAGACACAGAAGAAAGCGAAGGCGCCGTTGAAAACGCAAGGCTACCCATCGATGGATTGCCTACCTAGTAGGCTACTTAGTACCTACTAGAGCCAGTAGCAGTTTTTTTTTAAGTGATGGTCAGCAAGACAGCAACAGATGATTGGTCATCTACTTGGGGAGTCCGATGGATGAGGCAATGCAGTTGCACAGAAGAGAGAAGGCTGGATCGAGAGACATACCGCAGTCGAGACGTGAGTGTTTGCCCCAGTTGGTCCCTCCCTGGCAAGCCCAAAGTCTGACAACTTTGCTCGGAAGTCCTTATCCAGTAGGATGTTCGACGTCTTGAAGTCCCTGTAGATTACCTAACAAAATGGAGATAAGATAAGAACATGTTCACTTCTAGAAGAAGAGTTGTTATAGAGCAGGACATGATCGAGTCTTAACACCATTGATAGTCTTATTTGGTGATCCGGCTTATATGATCGAGTCCTAACACCAGTAATATCTTGACCGGGCTGCAGTCTTTGGTTCAACAACGCAGCAGGAAGAGAAATAATCAGATACGTTGGCACCAGATAGGAGCCTTGAATATTAAATTTTGCTTGCAGAAAATGTCAAAGAAGTTGGCTATGGGGAATCTTTTGAGCAGGAAGTGTGACTTCGCAAGCTAGGACGCTTTTCCATTTCAAACAAAAAGAAAGCAAGAAAGAAAGCAATAAACTATACCTGAATTTCCACTCCATCATGCAGGTACGCCAATCCTTCTGCAGCACCCAAGATAATGTGAAGCCTTCTATTCCAGGACAGAGGAGGTTTAACTCGGCTGAACAAGTGATCTTCCAAGCTTTTGTTGGGCATATACTCGTAGACCAACAATCTCTGCGCCCCTCTTTCAGTATCAACAGCACAATATCCCAGCAGCTTCACAAGGTTTGGGTGCTCTAGAATTCCAAGAAACTGTACTTCTGCCAACCATTGCTTATGTCCCTGGTAGAATAGAATTTTAGAAGAAATTGCAAATAGTCATTGCTCAGTAGGACAAACAAAGAGGCACTAGAAGACAGGATAACCAAATATTCAATTCATGATGAAGCAAGGAAACAGACATTTTCTGATTCTCTCAGAACTTGGAGTAGACAAAATACACTAAACAGTAATAATTTTGTGTCAGAATGATTCTTGCATGGTCAAACTGAAGAGCACAAAGGATCTTTGTATTCCTATGCTTATCAGAAGTAACTAAGCTCAAATAAATTAAACGTTGTAAGTACATCTTTGATTAATTCCAAAACAGACAGTGTCAATTGCATCTAACGCAAGCAGAACCATAAAATACACCTTTATCACCTCAAAGGTGTTGGCACTTAATTTTCAGGCATCAGATGTGTTTTCCTTTGCTGCATAAATCATTCTAGTTACACTTAGGAACTGAGCCTCAGTTGGTTAAAGGGTGTGGGTCTACACCCTGGCACACCCAGGATCAAGTCCTCTTCAATGGGAATTTGGGTGCTTATTTCTCCTCAATTAAATGCCACCTAGTTCCTCCTAGGTTGGTCGTTTTTCTTGAAAGAAGTTCCATTTTGTATTATCAAAAAACAAAAGTTCCTCCTCAATTTTGTATTTTCTCTCAATGATCTAAAAGGACTTTGTTGATTTATGATAACTGTCTGCTGTTTCTTGTATGACCATGAAAATCCAGCATGCAGATTTTTCAAAGTAAACCTTCTTTTGGGTTGTCTTTGGCAGCATGCAGTTGATATCGCCCAAGCGCTTACTATATTTCCCCTCCAGAAGCCTGTTTTCTAAATGGAGCTACTCATTGATCCGTGCTGAAAAATTAAAAGGAAATTTATGTTCCAGAAAGAAAGAATTGGAGGTGTTCTTATTGGTCCTGTACAGTACATGTTAGAACCATTCATGAATGGATACTAATTATTTGCAAATCGACAACCGCTGGCTAAAGTGGACTGCAGTATATATAAAATTCGGTAATTCTTCACCAGCAGGACCTACCTGTGCCTTGCACGGCTGGTATCAATTCAATCCATACGACCAAAATGCTGTTTTTAAGTTTGTCTCAACGTGACAATGGCCCCAACTCCAAATACGACCTAGGAGTATAATTTTATACTACTATTTCCCTCATCCTATCATAAGTCCAAACTGTATCGACACTGCATTCAAGCATCAATAAACACCGGCCCACCAACCACCAACTCTTACATCTTACTCCATGTAACTAGCTTATCTAAGTACTCTCTTCAGTTCTATAATTCTTGACATTTGAAAAACATCACGGTCATCAAAATATAACTTTGATTTCTATTTTTTTATAAGTTTTTATTTAAAAGTGGCATATGTATACTTTTATGAAAAAGTTTTTTTAAAGACAAATCTCTTCATATAATTTTCACATTTTTAAACTTAACCATTTTAAAATTATTTGTAATTTATATTTTCAATATTTAACCAAGTCTTATCCAAAACGTAAGAATTATGGTACCGGAGTGAGTAAGTCAGTGATTCATGAATTTTTAGAGATGATTTTTGTTGAACGTGACAGAACGATGCACTACCCTGCACACTAACAGATGCGTAAAAAAAAACTTAATCCCCAAATTAGAGCCAAACGGTACAGTAACAGGTTGCTTTCTGGTCCAATTCTTATCATTTTCTCAGTAGGATCCCGGCCAGTACAGCCCTAGAAATCCAGCAGCATCAAGAGAAACACTGAATCCTCTTTCCCGCAAACAAGCTAGAGATTTACCCCATTCTGATCTCGGTGAACCATTTCCTCAACCTCTCTTCTCTGACAGAACAGAGCAGTGCATCGAGAACCCATCTTTGACCACACCATGGAATTACCGAATCCCTATTTTCTTGTTATCTATCAACGCAAATTATCACGGCAACGAAACAGAGAATCGAATGGATAATTCAGTCACAGCAAACATGCCGTGCCCATATAGTGAGGACGAAAGAGGCAGACAGACAAGAGAAAGAGACGAATCAAGCAGAGAGAAACAGAGCAATTACGGACCTGCAGACCGCGCTGGTTGAGCCTCTTGACCGCAACGGCGATGCGGTCCGCCTTGGGGTCCGGCGCGCGGATGAACCCCTTGTATACGCTCCCGAAGCCGCCCTCGCCGAGCTTCTGCGCGCGGGCGAAGTCGGCCGTGGCGGCCTGGAGCTCCTCGTACTCGAACGCCCGCAGCTGGCCGTGGCCCCGCTCCTCGTACAGCGACGAGATGCTGTGCTGCGACGACCCGGCCGACTTGCTCACGGGGCGCACCGCGCCCGAGTCGTCCGACCGGCTTGTGCTCACCGCCGACCCCGACGCGGTTGTGGTCGTCGCCGTGCCCGACGCCGGCGCGGACGCGGACGCGCCGCGTCGCCCCGACGAGGCCCCGTCCTTCGGCCGCCGCTTCAACCAGCTGAAGCAGCTCATCTCTCCCCGACCCGGCGGGCAAAAGCTGGCTGTAACTTGAACTCTGGCAGGTCAGATCGTCGGCAGCGAGCAGTTTCTGGCGGGAAGGGAAGAGGGCACCGTGAGCCGCGCGGAGGGGAGATGGGGACTGGGGAGCAGGCAAGGTAAGGCAAGGAGGAGAGGGGAGAGTGCGCGCGATCTCACAGGGCGGAGAGGTCAAAAAGCTCAGCGCGGCGCGTACGTGCTGCGTCTCTGGTGGTGGTGGTTACTGGTGCCGTGCGCGGGGAGAGGGCGTCCTCTGAACCTCCTTTTGAGTGGGGCCGCGGTGCCGGGGTTTTCTGCGGGCGCTTCCTCGTCTCATCCGGCTGCGGAGCGCGGACGGAGAACTGGACGCAGTGTGAAGCGGCCGGTGCAGGACGGATGGGGACGGCTCTGGCTGGAGGAGTGACGAGGGACTCGTACAAGAACGCGTTGGTTTGAAGTCTGAACTGAACGTGTCCGCCGGGCCGCGGACGGACACGTTCGGTTCACACCTGGCTGGAGGTGCGATGGATTCCGTCTGTCGCGCCGCGGACGACGGACGCACGCTTCCGCCGCGGCCGGTTTCGCCTGTGCCGTCGCTGTTGTTGCACCTGTAGATGGTGCAGGTCAAGGAAGTTTTGGAGAGTTTTGCGGGAAATACCGCGTGAAAGTGCCATTTTTCTACAGGGCTTGGCTCTGAGTCACGTCCATCCGTCGTGGTTTGGTTCGGAGCTGGACGCCTTTTTACTCCTCCAGGATGAGCCGTGATCTGGAGCTCCGAAAAGAATGTTCCGACGCTTTTGAGAAGTGAAAGCGGTACAATAAACAGTATTTGAACTGGTTCGCAAGTGGAGATCTGATGATCCTCGATGAGAAATCGGCGGAGAATGAGGCACCCAGTTTGTGGGCTAGTTTGACTTCCAAGCTTTTTCTGTTTCTCTGTGTGGCTGGCTACTGGCTGCTGGCTGGTAGTAGTGGCATGCACCGACGAGTCGACGACATATTTTGGACTTTCATCGAGTTTAATTATGGTTCACGAGGTCCACGGCAAAGATCGAGTGGTCTAAAGGTGCTCTCGCAAGTCGCAACGAATTTCTCTTCTGAAGCTTGAACTATACTAGCTTCTTTTTATGCGAGATGTAAAGCAAGCACTTTCGTGATCTCTAAAATAATCAGCGCGTCGAGACCGTTTTCTCCTGCACTTTCCATCCGCCCAGTGAGCTAGTAGTAAAACGGAGGAGAAACGAAGGGCGTGTCGCCTTCCTCGGATACGTACTCCGACATTTTATTTGTTGCATGGATGGATGCCATCTCAGGTCTGAACCGATGTTTTTGGTCAAAGCGCACGGGATGGGTCGTGGAATTGGAAGCAGGTGACGAGGAAGTCGAGGGGAGGGCCCGTTCAATCCATGTAGGCTTCTTCCGTTCCGTGCGTGCGTGGGACATTTGACTGTGAAGGAAGTGGCCTACCGATGCTGACGCCCGGTTTATGAACGACTCCCTGTTCTGTCCTCTTCCTCGCCATTTGATTAAAGCGTTATTGAAGAAAACAAAGCTCTAGACTGACGTACCGCGTCTGTAAGACGTGAGGTCAGACTACTCCCTCCATCACTTCCTTATTTACGATAGTTAGTATCGTTTTATCTTTGACAATAGGAATTAAAAATAAGTGTGGGGCCGTGGTGTTCTGAAAAGTTGATTCTCTGGCGCCCGCTGGCGCCGAAGCAGCTTGTCGATGTTTTTCGATCGTCCTTTATCCATCGACAGAGAACAAAGGTTGCTTTACCGTTTGGCTTTACCGTTCGCGGGGCAACTTTACCTTCTTCTAGACGGTTTTGCCGCCCTGTCGAATTGCTTTACGTTCTGCTGTATGTCGTCAAAAATCTCTACGCTTGTTAGAAGTTGATCGTTGAGGCAAAGGCCGACCCTGGGGGTCGGTCGGGTTTTGTCGCTGTCCGGCCCCGACCCTGAAGTGGTCGGGCCGGCGTCCTCGAGCGAGCCTGGTCATCGAGAACCAGACGATGTCCTAGAGAGGTTCCTACCCGGGGGGTTGGTCTCCCCTCGAGTTTTGACGTGATGAGGTTCGTCCTGGGCTGCGAGTTTGATCGCGGGGCGCAACCCATTGCTGGGCCTTCGTACCTAATCCAAGGCCACGAGTATCCGAGGTACATTATCTCGACAGTAACCCCCGAGTCCTGCGTCATTTGCAATCTTCGTTGAGGCGGCGCGGGTTACATTATCTTGACAGTAGCCCCCGAGCCCCCGGGCGACTGGAAGGGTCAGTCGGTGGTTTAATCTTCGTGCTTCAAGGAATAAGCCTGCGGGGCTGCGCGAGCGCGCCCGTAGGGTGTAGCCCTTGAGCCCCCCGGCAATCCGAAGGGTTGGTCGGAGGTTAGTCTTCGATGTGAATTTTCGCAATGTCTCCCCGATCGTCGGCGGTCGGGACCAACTTTCGCTGTTGATCGAGATTGTCGAGAGGGATGCCTAGATCAAGCTGGTCGGCCTAGCTATATTTCATGATCAGCATTTCGCCTAGGTTGAGCCAAACGGATTGGCCAAGTCCTATGATCGGCGACGTGGGCAAGCGTCGGGCCAAACGATTCAACTGCTGACCCTCTGCCGCCCGAGAGCGTGGGTTCCACCCCAGGACGCCCTCTGAATATCCCTGCATTGGCTCCGGAAGTTGGGTGGTCCAGTGGCGTCCACGTGGACGGCCGATGCCACGTCTTGGAGTTGCAACTGCCGGACCGATCCAGCGGTCGGATCGCCCCGATCGAATGGTTGCTGGGGAGCGCTGATTCACGCGCATGTCCCATATAACTGACGCTCGGCCAGTCAGTTAATGCCTCTGTGATCGTGTGCAGAAGTACGGGCGCCACCTCAACTGGCGGGGGTATTGAGGGAACGCAACGAGCCCACTCATCTGTGAGCAGGGTGTGGGCGGCGAGTTCCATGAAGTGTAGGTTGACGGCGAGTTTCTCGTGCAGAGCTCCGGCAGCAAGTTTCCCGGCAGACCTCGGAGCTTGAGACCCTCCAGGGTCAAAACCTTGCTAACGAGGGGGCCCTCGTCGGTGCTGACGCGGCGCGCGTGGCCACTATGGCAGAGGCCACCAGGCTTTCGAGGGAGTTGTCGGAGCTGCAGCAGGCACAGTCCGAGGCTCTCGTGAGCGCTCGGGAGTCATCGGAGGCGGCGATTGCTCAGCTTCGCTAGTATCTTGCGGCCGCCAGGGCTGAAACCGAAGCTACCGTGAAGGGGCGCGATGGTAAGTGTTGCTCACCCTGCTTGTTTGTTGATGCCATGGTTGGTTCTTGACCGTGTTCACTGCAGGCGCGGTCAGCGAGCTTAAAGTGGTCCGGGGGGGGGGGGGCGTCTGCTCCTTGCTCCGTCAAGTCTTCTCCGATGTATATGAAGATTCTGTGACGACAGAGCACGCCGGGACTCATCGGCTTCGCGTTGAAGGGGGCGCTGGAGGGCAGAGCCTCGCTGACCCTGGTGCGGACTCGCTCCCACTATTTGGACGCCGACCTAGCGCGCGTCTCCAGGGGCTTTGCCGCAGGGATGTCAGACGAAGAGATCTTAGAGCTGCAACGGGACGTCGAGGCCAGGGCTCAAGATCTTGCCGCCAGCTTCAAAGGGCCTAACTTCCTGCGCGAGCGGTTCGGGCAACTCCCAGCATGTCGTTGTTAGGACTTTGTAATGCCAGCTGCAATTACTTGTAGTTTTGTAAATAAACAAACGAAGTTTCCCACCCTCTTGTGCTCATGTAAAATTTTGCGTGCTTATGTTTTCAGTTCCCTTGGGCGTTGATCGAGCGACTGGCTCTGGTATAGCTCGTAGGTCGAGTGTCGGGTTCGATATAGCCGTGGGGCGTCAACAACTCCGGGTCATTGATCGTTAGCCGCGATCAGAACTTAAACGATAGCACTTGCAATTTACTTAACATGTCTGAGGGTCACCCGCAAAGCTTGACGCGGGTCGGAGGGTCAGACCCCGAGGGAAAGAAAAGTGTCATAGAGCCTTAAAACAGTAGACTAAGGCACAGAACCTTAGAGCGAAAAATTTAGACGCGAGGCCTGAGAACGAAAAGCTGAGGCACGAAGACTAAGAGCGAAGGGCGAAGGGGTCAGAAGTTTTGACTCCTAAGCAGGGGGACACTGAGAATAGCCCTCGGGCGGCGAAGGGCGACCAGATCGGCTGCGCTTCGCCGTCCAAAATAGTAAAGAAAAGAAACAAGAAGTGCAAGAAGACTTAGCTGATTTTATTATGCATAGAATCGACGCAGGTTCTCGATGTTCCAGGCATTGACTAGCTCCCTGCCACTCTTGGTCGACAGCTTGTAAGCGTCAGGCCTTAGAACTCGCTTGATTACATACGGCCCCTCCCAAGGAGGCGATAGCTTGTGGTGGCCAGCTTGAAGCTGGACCCTCTTAGTACAAGATCTCCTACGTTGAATGCTCGACCTTTGAGGCGGCAAGCGTATAGTTGTAGTAGACTTTGCTGGTACTTGGCCGACCCCAAGATGGCGACGTCACGTGCTTCGTCCAGCTGATCCAGGGCATCTTGCTGTACCGCTTTCGATCTCTATTCGTCATAGGCTCGGACCCTCGAAAAGTCGTAGTCGAGGTCGGTTGGAAGCACAGCTTCCGCTTCGAACGTCATGAAGAATGAGGTGAATCCCATGGTTCGGTTGGGAGTCGTGCGCAGGCCCCACAACACGGACGGGAGTTTTTGAACCCACCGTCCAGTCGCTTGCTCGATGCGGTCGTAGAGTCGGTGGCTTGAGCCCCTGGAGCACTATCTCATTGGCACGCTCAACCTGCCCGTTGTACCTCGGGTGGGCCACGGAAGTGAAGTCGAGCCAGATGTGATATTCCTCGCAGAAGTCGTGGAATTGCCAGCCGCGAATTGCCGGCCGTTGTGGGTGATGATGGAGTTGGGACCCTGAAATGGCAGATGATGTCATAAAAGAAATCAACCGCGCGGCCGGCACTGATGCATGGCACCAGCTTCGCTTCAATCCACTTGGTGAACTTGTCCACGGCGATGAAGAGATGGGTGCAGCCTTCGGGCGCTTTGTAGAAAGGCCCGAAGATGTCAAGCCTCCAGACCGCGCAAAGCCATGTGATCGGAATCGTCTGGAGCTTTTAGGCCGGCATGTGCGTCTGCCGAGCGTAGAATTGGCAGCCCTTACAGGAGCGGATGAGTTGCTCGGCATCGGAAACCGCCGTGGGTCAGTAGAACCCCTGGCGGAAAACTTTCCTAACCAAAATCCTCAGGGCAGCATGATGACCACAGATGCTTGAGTGAATGTCGTCGAGGAGATGTAGACCTTCCGCTCGAGGGATGCAGCGTTGGAGAATGCCGTTGAGGCTCCGCTTGTAGAGCTCGAGGTCAACAATGACGTAGGCTTTGTCTTGGCGCGTAACCTGCCTGGCCTCATTGGTGTCGATCGGGAGGGTAGCGTCTTGGCGCCAGGGCAGTTTGTCGATTGCCTTTGATCGTCCTTTGTCCTTCGACGGGAAACAAAAGTTGCTTTACCGTTTGGTTTTACCATTCCCCGGGCAGCTTTACCTTCTTCTAGACAGCTTTGCCGCCCTGTCGGATTGCTTTACCTCTTGCTATACGTCGTCAGAAATCTCTGCGCTTGTCAAAAGTTAACCGTTGAGGTTGGGGCTGACCTCGGAGGGTCAGTCGAGTTTTGTCGCCGTTCGGCCCCAACTGTGAAGTGGTCGGGCCGGCATCCTCAGGCGAGCCTGGTCATGGAAACCAAACGATGTCCTCGGGCTGTTCCTCCCCGAGGGGGTTTTGACGTGATGAGGTTCGTCACGGGCTGCGAGTTTGATCGCGGGCCGCAACCTGTTGCCGGGCCTTCGTACCTAATCCGAGGCCACGAGTATCCGAGGTACATTATCCTGATATTATGCACAGAAAATAAAGAGAGAAAAGATATATAAATGTAAATACTAGAAAGAGGGAAAGCTATATTAAATTGAGAATGATATTTATTTATGAATACATTTTAACTCGTAGAATGACATTTAAATCGGAACGGAT
>BCLG01001350.1:5570-25458 GCA_001602295.1 Zoysia matrella | reverse complement strand
GAATGATATATATAATTGCACGCCTCAATGATTGTGTACTTGTTCCAAATCAGAAATGATCAGGTAGTTTGAAAAACAAGTGCCAGAATGACCCGTTCGCGTACAATGATCAACCACGCGGACCGGGCCGTGCGGCCACGAAACCACAACGAGAGTTACGAGACGAGACGGTCCGTCGACGTCGACCCGCCAGCGAGGGGCGTCCGCGCGCGCAGCGCTAGCCTTCCGCCGTGCGCGCCGACAGGCGTCGCAGTGCAAGTCTGGGCAAAGGGAGAAAAGCGAACCGCCTACCGCCAGAACCCGGCGTTCCCATTGCTCATGCGGGACCAGCCAGCTTTTAGCACGAACGAAGCGGAGGACGGCCGGCTTGCTTCGCGCTGGCGTGACTGGCGTCGCGTCCAGGTCTTCCTTCCTCCGCGCGCTCGTCGCGGTGCTCCAGTGACCGGTGGCGTCTGCAACGGGCCAGACAGATTCCACTGCTATAAGCGGATTTTCTAAGCACCATCTCATCTGCACACCTCATTCATCACTGTCAAATCAGTAAATAGACAAATAAAATCTATCTTTTATTTTTTTTAAAAAATAAATCTCATATATAATCTCACGTATCACCCGCTGTCAACCGGTCTCATCTACACGCATCCCCGTTATCTTATTTCTCTTCCACTGCTGGTCTGCTGCGCGCGTCTGGCACTGCACTGGTACGCAGCGACGCGTGAGCAGTGTGAGCTTCAAGATCTACGAGGGTGCGAACGCGCGTGAATGCGTCGGAGTCAGGATAGGCAAGTCGATCGAGTCGACCGTCAGGTGACGCAGAGGACGTTGACTGGACTCGTTACACTGCAACTAGTGCTAGTGCATGTACTACTTCTAATTTTTGTTGACTGACTCTTTAATTAATATTTTTTATAGATTCGATTAAATTAAAAAATCTAGTATTTATATTTTTAAAATCATCAAAAGAAATATTTTTATAATATATATAATTTATATTATTAAAAATAATTAAATATATCAAAATTATCGATCAAAATCGTAGTCAACAAAATTTAAAAATAAACTTCTATTGAGATGGTAGCAGAAGAAGGGAGGGCGCGTTGCCTGCCGCTCACCTGCCAGTCAATATTCTTATTACTTTCTCCGTCTTAAAATAAAAGTTTTTTTAGATTTTCAAACATATATCTTTGATAATTCATTTTATTCAAAAAATTTATAAATTTTTTTATATTATTGTAAAATGATTCATTATTAAAAGTAATTTAAGCTTGAGTTGTTTATTTTTGTATTTTCGTAAATTTTTCAAATAAAACAAATGATCAAATGATGATTTCAGAAAGTCAAAAACCTTATTTATTTTGAGACGGAGGGAGTATGAGGTATTTCTGTGGTGGAGTATTACAAAGCTGTTTCTTTTAATTATCCCGTCAAGAGGATCAAGTGCTAAGACAGGACTCGGTCCTGGCCAGACAATTTGAAATTTATGTTTCGATATTCCAAGCCGGGTAAATTCTACCGATACAACCTGGTACTACCGGGTTTGAATTGACAAGTTGCCGTCTATATTTTCCGAAGATGATTTCTACAGCATGCTGATTGGACGGAGATGATAAGCAAAGAGACAGCGTCAAACCGTTTCCCCGACCAAACCATGCTAAGCTAACCTATCTCGCGTTACGAATGGTTGAAACTTGGACGGCTCTCTGTTGCCGTGCAGCGTGCTGCTCGTTCAGTTTCAGATCGCTGTCGTTGACCACCCCGAACGCACGGCAGGCAAGGCACGCATCAGTGTCCAGGCATCCCCGAGACGCGTCGGTGTCAACCGGCCATACACATCGTCGAATCGTTTTCACGCACTAGGGTAACACATGAATTGCAGCCCTAGCTATCATCGATTTGGTCAAGATGTACTTATATGGAGGTAAACGTCAACTGCTGTACGATCGATTTCTCGTATACAGACCCTATGGGTGCGTTTGGATACCCGCACGCGACGTGGCCTGGTCGGCTCGATGCAACCTCCATGTGATTGGTTGCCCGATTGATGGAGTCGGTCAGGCTCCGTAGTTGGAAAAGTTGGGAGCGGGCCAGGCTGCGGAGGAACGAAGATGATTTTTCTGTTTTTCCAGAGACAGGCTGTTGGGATACAAAATCAGATCAACTAATAAAAGTATTAATAAATAATTAATTAATTTTAAAATATATTAGTACATATTAAAATAGATTAAGATATATAATATTAAAATGGAGGTTATTAGAGTATAGTTACACAAATTAAATATTAAAATAATTTATTTTTCTCTATTTTTATCTCATACAAATTAAACTTATAAGAAGAACCAAATATCATCTCTTCTCAACCTGCCTCGTCGTATGCATCTAACCAAACAAATTACTAACATGTATATGATCAAACTTGATTGTATCGAACTTATCTCACCCTATACGAACCAGCCTCAGTAGTACGAGCAATCAAACGGATCTAGAGTGGCTCTGACAAGCTCGGCATCGACAGAGAATTGCCTGCGTGAAGATGGGCAGACATTTAAGCAAGGCAACAAATGTTCCTGTCATAAATTAAGCAACCGCTAGGGCGAGCTCCAAACCGGCTGCAATTACGACAGGAAGCACTATAGCGTGAGGGGAACAGTAACTAATGCCGATAAACAGTAACTTTTCCGTGTAGATACAGTAAAATTTGGTACTGCTCATCCACAAAGTTACTGTTTATTATGTTACTGTAGCAGTTGACTGGATCGTCCATTTTTTGATCCGACGGCTGAGATTTAAGCTAATTCTGAGAACAATGTTTTCTCTGCATTTTGACTCCTACGGGAGATGACTTCGATCGGCCAGGGCGGGACCAATCACCGTACTTGCCTGCGGCCTGGGTCGCCTGCAACGAAACGCGGCGGATGACCGAGGGGGATGACCGAGGGACACGGTCGCCTGCCTGGAGATGCGCCCTCTGGTCCAATGTTTCACTTATCGTTTGAGCCCAAGAAACCAGCCAGGGCCAGTTTAACGGTTTTCTCGAAAACCCAAAAAAATCAACCGGTTTACCTATGAAAATTCAATTTTTGAAACTTGGACTGGGTCGGCAGTTTGGGAACAGTAAACCAGCCGGTTTGAGTGGCTAGCCGGTCAGTTTTAGCGGAAAGCCGACAGCTTCTAGGTGGAACCGGCAGAAACGAAAACCAAGCGGTTTTGGTGAAAAGCCGGTCAGTTTTAACCGAGAGCCGCCCAAAAACTGAAAAACCGGTAAAATATTAGAAAATAAGAAATAAATAGAAAATTTCAGAAAAATTTGGCATGACCTTTCCTAAATTCTTGCAATACATTTACAATATATTTCATCAATGGATAATAAAATATACAATTTGACAATATATCTATGTAAATAAAATGCACACATAAGTTTATACATAAGTCTATACATGAATAAATAAATAAGTTGTCTATCGCCAACCCGCTAATGTATCGTAGTCAGCACTTAGATATGCGGTGAATCCCTGTTATCGTAGTCAGCACTAGATATGAGGTGAATCTCTGTTGTAGCTAACAACTCCGCTCTGTATTCATTCCATGTCTATCCTGTCTAAGTGGCAGTGGTCTCCCATCGTTGATACACTGAATTATAATACTTCGAATTGTCCCATTCTACACTAACGTCCTGGTGGTCGAGTTGCATCAAACTCCGCGGATACCACTCATTAATTTGATTGTACATGGTATCACTGTCCATCGTCGCATAGTACATGTCGTAGTAACAATGCCTATGTCCCATGGTGGTCCTCGGTGATGGTGGAGCACTATGATCTTCATTCTGCGTGGCGTGAGTAAAATCTATCTCTCCTGCAAAATAATGTAAGTGTAAGGAATAAGAGCGACAATGAGCGTATGATTCAATGATATGGTTACATGTAAAATGATAAGTAGTTTGTGGTGGCTGAAACTCAAGAACTACAGTGTCTGGCGGGTCTTCAAATGAAGTCTGAGAGCTGCTGTCATTTGACTCTTGATAAAGTGGGCTTCTTCTGCCGTCTGCAGAATATGCTGTGTCATCACTGCTCACGTCCTTACTTTTACTTTTGTCTGTCTTTGCCTTTGCTCTTACTACATATCTTTTTAGCATCTTTCTTTTTGTCTTCTAGTCGTTACCGTTCTCTTTTCTATGTGAGTTTCACTCGTATTTACATCTGCCCATTCAGATATTGTTAAAGCACAAGACAACTGTAGCTCGGTCTTTCCTCCGCTCGGCGGTCTTATCGAGCTCCCGACGGAAATAGTCCTGCACATAGGGAGGAACGTGAGCACAGCCCACCATATTGCTGCCACGATGTGCCACATGTTGCTTAAATCTCCTGGCACCACCCCTCTTTTCATGCTCTTGCAATACTTGCAACGAAACTCGAGGTATACGTTATCCTCGTATTCTCAAACAGAATCTAACTGATCCGTCATCTTACATTCAACAATTTCATCAAAATGACAAAGTTCTAAAGTTTGACACAAATGAACCAACATTTGAAAAAAAAAGAAAGAAAAACACCCAACTCACCTCCTCTGGTAGAAAACCGACGACATCCGTCGGTTTTCCGCTGAAACCGAGCGGCTAGCAGTTATATGCGCTCGGCTAGCCGGCTGGGGCGGCTTGGCCGCGTGGGCGAGCGGTTAGCCGAGGCGGTTATCGGCGGGCAGGCGACCTCGTGGCGCGTGTGTGGCTAGCCGCTACTACCGCTCGACTAGCCGGCCTTTTTGAGCGGCTTTCCGTGCGCAGCGGCGGACGGAGCGGCGGGGCAACGGTTTCGCCGGCACAGATCGCGGATGGGGAAAGGGAAGAGCTCAAGGGTGCGTCTGAGGTCACGGGTAAAGATTAAGTCTCTTTTTTATTTTATCCACTCAATCTTCCTTGAATTTTTCAGCACCTAAATCATGTAATTTTCAACTATGGATTCCACCAAAATGTTGCGTTTTTCATTTAGTTTTTTACATATTTTTTTATTTTAAATTTCGTCAAATTTTGACATTCCAAACTGAACCGAACCGATTTGATTGATTTTCGTGAAAATCGACCCGGTTTGAGCGGTTTTGTAAAACTTGTGTGGCCCTCATTGAAGCCGCGATCGATGTCCGCCTCGTACGTGCATCGCCAGGAACGGCTGGATGTATTGCGCCCTGAAAACGATTCGTCAGAAGATTGACGATTGGCCGGGTACAACGTGGACGTGAGTTTTACAAAATCGAACGCGCAGGCTCAGTTGGGGGTTAGTACTACCAGTCTGGTCATGAACGACGCCGCCATCCTCATCAGCAGCTGGAAGCAGAAATCGACCTTGTAGAATACAGGGTTACTTAGAAATTCATCGTTTACGCCGTGAAAATCCATGTGAACACGGCACTGAGTTTTCGAATGCAGTCCTCGAGAAAACATTTGAACAAGCCTAGCCAGTTTCTGACGGGGCGGAAAGGAATGAACTGCTACTTCAAAAATCCTACTCCTAAAATATTCAGAATTTGTGCGGGCAAACACGGACGAGGCTTCTGTACTCCCACCAGCGTGCTCCCCTTGGTGCTCCCACTACGTGGCATGATACTATTGGTTCGGCATTTTCATGTGGGTCTAAACCGGTTTTCACAGGCGATTTTTGTTCCGCTGCTATTGGCGATTTTTGTTCCGCTGCTATTAGTGTCCGTAAAAATAGAGCATTTATACACGCGTTTATGTGAACCGTCGCACTAATAGTCTTAGTGCAGTGGATCTCTTAAAGTAACTCCCGAAAAAAAAATCGGTACTATTATGTGATCGGCTTGCACAAATCAATTTTCAAAAAAAAAAAATCTGGAGAGCTCCAGCAGTGTTTAGCCTGTTCCGCCTGCCGGGCAACCTGTCTCTCAAGTCTTCTCGCTCTGCTTTGAGCAAACAATCTCTGCTATGCTTGGAGGCAAAATAATCAACAGTACACACACCCAAAATCTCTCTACGCTTCAACACACCAGAAGGGAGAAAATAACCGACACTACACACCCCAAAATCTCTGTACGCTGCAGCACACCATCAAACCCCAAATCAGCAGTTACATCGTCGGAGCCACTGCGACTGCACCGCCGAGATGAACGTGTACTTGTTACTGTGCTTGAACCCGCAGGCACCACCTAGCACAGATCCAAGAGAGCAGGAAATGAGCCGCTTTGCCAAGAATGACAAAACACAAATGACGCTGAAGTGAAAGAAAGTGATTAGTACTCACTACTCGCCGCTAAATCAGCAGGATGGAGCTGTTCATCACCTCCATTGAACCCTAAATCAGCTTGCGCCCACAGATCTGGATCTCTTAGACCGACCACCTGGGGAGAGAGAGAGAGAGAGAGCCTGGGAAGCACTCGATGGTGACACTCGGTCGCCAACACTGGCAGCGTGCGGAGGCGGCCTGCCCCCCCCAACCACGCGACGCGTGCAGGCAGCGACCCACCAGGCCGCACGCGCAGGCGGCGGCCCTCGAGATCTATAAGAGAGAGAGAGAGAGAGAGAGAGAGGCGTGGGGAAGAGGAAGTGCACTCGGGAATGAGACGGGAGCGTGGGCCAGATAGTGGGGTGCAGGATATTTAATTGGGATGACAAGCAGCTCAGGCGGCGTACAGAAAAACTAGCTGCATAGGTGAAGCACAGATCGCTGACGTGGATGTTCCGGTACAGAATATTTGTGCATGCTATTGTTTAAAAGCACCGCTTGCATAAATATTCTTTGCAAGTGGACTTCCTAGGAGCCGCTGCACTAATCAACGTGATTGTGCATTGGTTCTTTAAAAAATCTGCTCCACAAATAATTTTTTGCAGACGGTTCTTTTTCTCGAGCCCACCTCACTTTTGGTATAGGCGGTTGACAACCGCTTGTAATTTAAGTGGAAGGTGTCAGGAGAAACTTTTTTTTTAGTAGTGCCATCCATTGCCAGCTAACTCCGTTGGCCACTTTCTCTTCTATAGCTTTCTTTCCTATCCCATTAGCCCACTTCTCTCATAAAACAAGGGGCAAATTCATTTAAAAAAACAAGGTGCAAATTATTTTAAAAAACAAAGGGTAAATTATTTACTCCTTCTGTCTAAAAATAGCTAGTATCATTTTAAATTTTTAGATATCTACTTTTGATCACTCATCTTATTCAAAAAGCTAGTGAAAATATTATTTATTTTATTATGAACTGATTTATGATTATAAATACTTTAGGTATGACTTTGTTTATTTTTGTATTTTTATAATTTTTTAATCAGATGAATGATCAAACATTGATTTTTAAACATAAAAAACGTCATTTATTTTGAGACTGAGGAAGTATTACCCTTTAAAAAAACTACAAGCTTCTTATCACCACTCAAAATTTTTAATTTACTTATCAACGACCAATTTTATCTTTATTTCCTTATTATCACTACTATATATTTTGAGACATGAAAAAGATTTGTTTGTCTCTCTATCATTTTTTGATAACTTTTCTCATTTCCTATTTTAGGTTTTTGAATAAATGAATTTTTCTTATTGTTGACGACCAAAATTGATATTCTGCAAAAATCGGAAGCTTCGGAATTCTAAAACCGGATGTTCTAGTTTCAACGGGCTCACTATGGCAAAATTTGTTAAGTCCTCACCGGAGTGTCCGAGAGCACCATCTCTGTGTCGAGTGTCAGGCCATTTGCCGAAGGGTTCAAACTGAAAGTTTTGATTTGCCAAATCGAAAAAATTTTGGTTTGTCAAACTGGAAGTTAGTTTTAGCAGACTCACCTAAGTTAAAATTATCTAAATTAAGGTTAACATTGATTATTTCAAGGTATTGGTGTTTAGACATTTTGCAGGATATGATTACGATTCTTGAGTATTTGATCAGTTCTTATAGAATAAACAAATAAGTGCTTAAGAAGAGTAGTAGTATTTTAGCAAACCGAAACTTATGATTTTCGCTGCAGAGCCCCTAGCGGTCTGGCTGCATTGCACAATTGTGTGTTCGTGTGAAATGGTATTTTTAAGGTGTCAATAGCTATTTCTATTTTTCTTGTGAAATTGAACTGATTACTGCAAAATTTTTATAGAAACAAGTATGGAGCGTTTGTGTTGATTAAAAAATGACTTTTTTTTTTCAAAATGTAGAAGGGCTATACGATGACAGAGGTGGTCTCCGTTGATGTTGCCAAAATCTGTTGCGTCCTGAGATAGGAAAGAGCGCTCGATCGGAAAAAGCTAACGGTGTTAGTTGTGGGCCAAGAAAAAAAGTATGACCAATAAAACTGTGCCACGTAGTAGGAGCACCAAGGAGAGCACGCTGGTGGGAGCACCGAACGGTAATCATCCCCTTCGCGTAGGGTAAGAACAAGTCGTTCTCCGACCACCCTTTTATTGGGCCGAGGTGGGCTTTTTTTTGTGTTTCTTTTCTTTCTCTTTCTAATTTCTACCTGACCCATTCGATGAGATGAGTTTTTCTGTTCGGCATCTTAATATATTAAAACCCGTGTGTTCTCTCGCAAAAGAGCCACTCCACGTCCGCTCTTAGATTTTTGACCGTTCGATCCTGCTAACAGATGGATTCAACCGTTAGATTGCTCCATTGCACCTTTGCGTCTGGATCCTTCTGGAAGTATCAAACTACAAAGTCTTATAACGAGGTGCTCCCGCTTTTTCTCCGGCCCGGCGTGCTCAGACTCGGCAATGCCGCCTGCCCCAGACGCTGTTTTCCCTGCACCGTTGAGCACGCCTCAGGTGCCCATGGAGCTCGGCCTACCCAGCAGCGAGTCCTCCTCGCCGTCCCTGTCCCCGTCGCCCTCCCCCGAGACCGCGACGGTGCCGGAGATGCAGCAGCTGAACTTCAGCGAGACCACCGCCGCCGGCGCAGATGGGATGCCCCAGCGGCTCGCCATGACCAGGTCGCCTCCAAATCCCCTTGGCCGCCGCCTCGCCCTCCCCACCTCAGCCGCGGCTGCCCTAGCGACCCCGCCGCCTCAACCAACCTCAGCCGTCCCCATCCCTGACGCTGCATCGCCCCTGCACCGGTAAAGAACCGCCCCGCCTCACCTCTACTGCAGTAGCATCAGCGGTCTGTCCATGGGCGCCGCGGCCAGCAGGGTCGCATACCCAACGGCTGCGGCGGCTCGCTTCCGACGGCGGCGATGGTCGCTTCCGACGACAATGGCGGCTGTGGCTCTTTTCCGGTGCGGCCTGGCCATGCGTGTTGCGGCCAACAGAGCCATCTGCCGGACGGCGGGGCAGTCGCGGCCGGCTTCGGGCGTGGCCAGGACGCCGCAGCCAGAGCCAGCCGCTTGACGGCGACGGCGGTTGCGACTGGCTCCTCACGCGGCCTTCCCACGAGCGACGTGCCGACGTCTCGCGGCCGGCAACAGTTGTAGATCATGGATGGCGTCGCAGCGGTGGCCAGATGCAAAGAAGAACAGATATCCACTGCAGTCCGCAAAGCGAGGAGCACATGCCCCAACTCATACGCATCCATGTGTTCGGCAATCGGCAAGGTGGCAGGTAAATGGCACGATGGTCACAACACCACGACAGCTGCCTCAATCCGTGTATTGATAGCACCCTCTCTCTTCCATTGCTTGCAATTATCGGTGAGAATCGTCTTCACTGTTGTGTTGTAGCCAGCGCGTGCAAGGTGTTTGACAAAATGTCAAAGCTGCTTTCGAGACTTGCTTGTGCATCTACATAGGTCACGGACTCTGATAATGGCTTTGCAAGGCTCTTCTAAGAATCATCAAATATCTATTCATACAAATTCGGGCTGGCTTTACAAGGCTTATCTATGATCTGGAATAATATGGGACCTTAGTTGGTTTCACAAAAAATTATTTTTTACTTATTAATTTGGGCTGATACTTGAGAATATTTCTTAATACAAGCATCTGAGATAAAAGAATTCAGCTTACTACAGAGTGAAGTATATCCACTTTCAATTAGAAATTTTCATCTATTTACAGACTTATCACTTTCTTTATTTCTTATGTAGTCTTATAGACAAAGAAAATGACAAATATACAGATGAAACCAATAATATTTTTTTCCTAGCTCTCTTCATAGTGTCAGTTATTAGCTTGGTGTATTGTCATGTTGGTCGCCAGTGCATAGAAATATATAATTGTAATTGTGTATTACAATGATTACATACAACGGTAAATTAGATCATCATAGATTAGAAAAATAATGCTTATCTATAAAGCGAGCTTATAAGTGGAACATGCTGATGAAAAGAAATATCCAGAGGAACATCTGAGTTTTGCAGCACAAGCAGCTAGGTGCGGCAAGGCCGGGCAGGATTTCTAGTTTTTCTTCTAGTTTCTTCCAGTGTTTTTGGGCCTTTCTTTTCTGACTAGCTTGATCCTTTTTATAAAAAAGTTACTTTTATTTTTTACACCATGCGTTCTCTCAACCCTCGTTGCGCCACGTCACCCTAAAACATATTGACCGTCAGATTAAAATGTAACGGTGGATATTAAAAAGAAGAAAAAAATTCTTTCTTCGGTCAATAGAAGCGTGCCTCTACTCGGCGGTAGCAGCCATAAACGGCCGTGCCATCGCCTAGCTTTTTCAAGTCACACGCTGTCCTGTCACAGTCCTTTTCATAGATAATGAAATAATAAAAATCAACGATAAATAATAATTTAATGGAGGGAGTATGTGGTATTACACATGGACAATATGATAACTGTTTTGTTAAATCAAATTTATTTTTGCAATAGATTCAATAGAACTATTTCAAAAGATATAAGAGAAGTTCTTATAAATTTATTCTACTTTTATGTCTTACACGTATATGATACAATTAAAGACCTTTATATGTTATAAAAATATATATTTAGATAACTTAAATTGTTTTATCTTCTAAAAATGCTTCTTGATTAATATGAGAACTAAAATTCAATCTTTTTCCCGCTTACAACTTCGATCTAAAAAAAATAGTAGCTTTGGACGCAATGTTTTAATCAAACATTGCCAATATAAATTAGAAATAATTTTAAATTTATTAAGTTACAAAATTAGAAATAATTTGTTTTAAAAGTACTTTTTTAAAAGTGTATCAATGCTACTTTTTATTAAATATCTTTTAGATAACAAGGGTCACACTTATGCTTTGAAAACTATATCGATAACTTTTTTTTGAGACCGGAGTATATGTTTATGGAACTTTATCATCCATGTCAAGACAATTATACTTCTATTTGTTAAATAATAAATTTAAAATATACTGCTTCAATTAGGGGTGCACAACAAAAACATACACGAAAAGCGCGGCAATTGCGCGCAGATTTTCTAGCTTCTTTTTTATTTGCATGGATGCACGGTTGTGGTAGGAGATAAGCTTTTTATTTTTTTTATATGTATGCATATGTTATTTTTATTTTATTTTACTCACATCCCAAAATAAGTGTCATTCTAGACTTTTAGGCATCAACGTTTGACATTCATCTTATTTTAACAAATATGAAAAATATAATTTATTTTATTGTAAAATGTTTTTATTACTATAAATACTTTAACTATGACTTGGTTGCTATTATAATTTCATAATTTTTTAAAATAAGATGAATTATCAAGCGTTGATTTTTAAAATTAAAAATATCACTTATTTTGGGATGAAGGGAGTAATAAGATCTATTATTTCAACAGTATTTCAAAATTGCTTCACTATGATTACATTTATTCAATACATGTCTTCTTATTGCTCTACCACTTTTTACCATTGTTCTAACTATCTATTGCTATTGTTCTGACTATATATTATCATTATTATAACTATACATTTTTTATTATAGATGTTTATTATATTTGTTCCATTGACATTATCTAATACCAACGCATACATGTAATTTTTTAAGGAGATTATGTATGCATGTATTTTTATTAAAAAACCATGCATGCATTCACTCTTTTTTAATAATGCACGGCTACTATTTCTTGTATATTTTCCTTTATTTTCATATTTTTTAAAATTTTTATTGTGGTCATAAATACATTACTAGAACAATTGACTTTTTACTATTAAAACATTTTATTTGAAATTTTTTTATTTTTATTACTAGAACAATTAATTTTGCTACTTGAATAATTAACTTTTGGTATTAGGATTTATTTTCACCACTGGAACAATTAAATTTTACTATCGGAACATTCCATTCATAAGATGGAATATTCACAAAAATAATTTAAAAAAATATTTCACGTGGGATCTCATTATTTTACATTAATTCTCAGGAATGTGGTGGTTTAAACAGATTCTAAAAATAAATTACGATTTATTATAAAAAAATTTTCAAAGTTTAAAATACCAAAAAAAAATCTCATCTGATATTTAATCATGGCCCACATGAGTTTAGGTGAGCTCACTTGTAGAGGGTTCGGACTTCGGAGATAAGCACCAGCCCAACAACGAGCCATTACAATCAGGTGAGCAAAGAAGAAAGCCCAAAACGAAGAAAATTGGCCCACGCGGGAAGGAGAAGGGTGGTCGGAGGAGGTTCGCCCATTGACGCATGCGGAGGGTAACAGGGCCCAGCACTGAAGCCTCGCCCGGCAACCACACATGCGATAGCAATGAAGAAAGCGCGCGCGCGATTGTAATGTTTGCCCCCTGTCGCCTCGTGGAAATCTGGCTAGTTTATTTTATTATGAAATGTTTTTAATAAAAAAAATTTAAGTTTGACTAGTTTGTTTTTATATTTTTTATAAGTGTTTTAATAAGATAAATGGTTAAATATTGATTTCTAAAAGTAAAATATCAGGATAGAGAGAGTAGCAATCATTTTCAGAAGCTTACCAATTTAATTTTTTCTATCTTCTTTTTGCAACATTGAAAGTAAATAAGCTATAATACGCTTCGCCGTGGGATGGTGATGCTTTTCAGCGAAGCACATGCGCCCTGTCAGCGAGTAATTGTACATTCTTAGTCCATTAACTTCCATGGTAATACAGAAAATTTATAGAAATTGTATAAGTATTTTTTTTAAGAATTAGTTTAATTTCATAGAAAAAAGACAGGATTAATTTTTTTAACATAGTTTACAGAAAATTTATAGAAATTGTATAAGTATTTTTTATAAGAATTAGTTCAATTTCATAGGAAAAGACAGCATTAATTTTTTTTAACATAGTTGTCCTAACAGATACCAGTTTCGTCCATTATTGTTGTGGTAGAGTGCACAAAAATCATATACCTTGGTCCTTAAATTCTTGACACCTTTGACTTTTAGATATCATGTTTGACTCTGTCTTATTTAAAATATCTATAAAAATATTATTTATTTTATTGTGATTAGTTTTATGATAACAGATGTTTTAAACATGACTAATTTGTTTTAATATTTGTAAAAAAAATAATTGAATGAGACGAATGGTCAAACATTGTGTCTATAAATTAAAAGTGTCAAAAATTTAGAGACAGAGATAGTACTTATGATGGAAAAAAAACCTCCACTATTGCTGCTCTGAATGCATAGAGCTGTAGCAGTTACTATAGCAATTCGAGAGAAGATGGGTTGTATAGTTTTAATATGGTATGTAGATTCAAATCGGAGGGTTCAAAGTGGAGCTAATTCCCATCACTATTCACTATATATTATGGAGGAGATTAAATCCTCTGCAATAACTACCGGTCACTGATATATGAATCTGATCCCACATATCAGTGACTTGCATGAAAATTAACGGAGAGGATGCCCACCCTGCATGGAGTGCTTCAATTCAGGGAACAGATGACTCTGAATTGAAGGGTTCAATCCAGATGATCATTATGGTGGCGAATTTGGATCCCTTCTCAACCATTCGATTCAGAATAATTTAAGTTTGATGCTACTATATAAAGTGAACAACACCTTGCCACAATATTTTTTAGCTATGGTGCCTGTAAAAAATACCTTTGCTACAACACTAATTCATGCATTGTTCATCTTCTCATGGATCATTGTAGCAATATCTAGAGTTCTCTAGATGCTCAATTCAGAGGATGTGAACTCCAAATTTATATCCACTATCCTAGAACTCAAAGAGACAGAAGTACATAAATAAATTGGTAGGAGCGAATAAACAAGGAGTCAAGGAGACTGGGAGAGAAGATACTGAGCTAGTACTTCAGTAGTTTGGGAATGGCAGCTTTCAAAAAAAAAAAAAAGATTGGGAATGAGAGGCATACGTAAAGAAGTCAATATCTGTCAGTCAAATTTCACTGCAATAGGGTAGTAATGGTCATTTGGTGGAGCTTATAGTGACTTTAGCTTCTATGGCAACACACTTATCATGGCACTGTTGTGGCACTATTCGGACGCGGCTCATCAAAGCCGTATTGATGAACTGAATTTGAAGCAATTTAGAATCCACGGCTCAACTTCATCAGCATATGCATAAACAGTGCATGAGCAGAAGTCGCTCTCCTCAATGGCCATTTACTTAAAAAAAAAAAAGGTTTTTTTGAAGTTTTGGTGTGGCACAAGATTTTCATAGTGGATGTATGATTTCTCCCAAGTCATCACATATTCATATATACATCTATTTGTATCATTTCACCTCACATAGCAAATATTGCAAGTGGAATAGTCTTCCAAGGGAAATATTTAGAGCAAATTATTTGTTTCACCCTATTCACTATTCTAACAACTGTAACGATATATACATGCATCCACTCTAGTTGTGAATTCACATGTTCCAATGGACATTTCAGTTGAGAATCAACAATCACTCATAGTTGCGACCTTAAAGGTACACCAACAAACTAGATATGATCATATAGCGAAAATTTGCTGCAGCGGCAATGAAAGTGGGCTGTATATTTCAATGACATACGGAGTATGAATCACCATATCACATTTTTTTTACAAATTTATAATGGCATGGTAGGAATTAATCCTAAAATAATACTAGCTGCCTCTCGCTTACCTGGGTCATGGCGTACGATCACAGGCTTCGATGAGCTATTAGACTTGTCCACACTTTGCGTAGATCTAAGATTCTAATCCTACCTTTCTGTAAAAATGATTGTTCAAAACACTTCATAGAATTATTTAATAGTGCAACAGTAATTCGTGAGGTATTATTATCTTAATTTTTGACTACTTAGCATCTAAGCAACATTCATGCTTGAACTTACAATCCAGTGACAAAACATAAGTAGATTACAAACCAGAACGAGCGTGGTGAGTGACTAGTGCCAAACTATCCATCAAACTCAAGTTCATCCTCCTGTTTTTGAACTTGGTTCAAGAGAGATGGAGCATCAGATCACCATTTTTGATGCAGAATAAAATAAAACATCGCATCCGCAACCCTTGTATGCGCTACTAGTGGCAATAGGACCCATAAAACAGATATTGAAAATCAGCCTGATGGACATCTTCACTGATCCTCCCATTCCCAACGAATCTAACCACCTTAACCATTGCCCTCTCATTGTTTACAGCCACCACCTCTACTCCTTGCTAGCATAATGATCCTATTCCCCCTTTGCGTTTGCAGCCATCAAATAGATGTATGACCTGCAAGTCCCTTTGTCTAGTGAGGATTATAATTTCTCCTTTCATCTGCCCACTTCTCCTTTCGAGCAAGCTTACTACTTGAGCTTTTATAGAAGTTAGTGAATATTCTCTCCTTTTAAATTCTTGTCTTTAGTACAAGATTATAGTTCAAAACTAGATTTGTTATCCTGACGATGACAATGAGAACGGGGAGTAATGCATTATTGAGACTTGTAGCAGTGAGTTTGGTTTATCTATGGATTGCAGAGTGTATTTTATCATGCAGCTGGCGTAGTTGTCTGATTATCTTGACAAAAAATATCAGGGAAATCAAACTTCCAAGCTGAATCCCAATTATTGGCCGCACAAAACTCCCTACGATTGTCTCCTACTTTTTGTTGCTTCGATGCAGGATGAAGCTACGTACTTCCTATGGTGTCAAAAAAGAAGTCGTTTTAAATAGTGCTTAGGTAAAACATTGGAAATATAAATCATTGGTTAAAATCATATGACTAATTTGTCTTAAAAATACTTCCATAAAAATATTGTCAGCTAGCACGATGATATAATCGGTTCAGATTTGTCCACGTCACATCTCATCTGTCATGATGACATGGATCACTCTGACGTAGAGGTTGGGGGGAGGGGGTACTTTGACCATGCATATCGTGAGTACTCCTATAAGCCAAATTGATTGTTAGGTCTGCCAAGTATGAAGTTTTCGTTACAGAGCAATGCGATGCTTGTCAAGGGTTTCTTTTTTATTATATAGAAATAATCATATGTCAAATTCATCAAGAAAATTTTGGATAGCACAAAAGCGAGTAATTCATCAAATATGTCAACCGTTTTCGAAGAAAAGGGATGATCGCAATACGCATGATTTGTCATCCAACATGGAGCTAGTATGTATGTCTCAAAAAATCTATTGCAATAATCAGCACACCTAGAGTAGCTTGATCGCATTCACAGGCTAATGCACAAATACGGCGTATGACCATTCTTACAGTATGATCTTTTCCAACGCGTGGTGTGAATCAAGCGATGCACATCAAGCCCACTCTGCCCAGCAATCAAACGCGGAAGAGTCTTTCAATTAGTCCAACCCACATTTCCATTACACCAAAGCCGCCCAAGAATGAACCCACAATTTCAGTCAGCGTGGTACTGAGATGGTGACTGCTTCTTTACTGACGGCTCCCGTTCCCACCATGGATATGGATGGATGCTGCTACTACTCATCACACCCCATGTTCCTCCGAGCGTTCTGCCCTCGGCTCCACCCTCCTCCAAGCTCGCACTTGCCTGTGGCTGAGACTCGTCTTGTGCCGCAGTGAACTGATACGGGGCCGCGTGGTATTGTTTGCTCCGATCCGATGTTAATAAAGTAGTGCCGATGGCCTCATCTTGATGGATAGCAGCACATATTGTGCTTAATTTGGATTCATGAATTCAACTACCACCCGCGGAAAAGCATTGCCCATAAAGCGTGGTGCAATATACGGTTCTGTGGTCGGCCTAATTAAGAAAAGGGATCAGGTGCAGCAATAACCATCACATGCTATGCCCAATTGCATGTTGTGACTGTTGTGTGATTGGCCTAATTAAGGCCTTGTTTTTTATAGCTTCTTAGAAAACAACTCCAGAAAAACAACAACTTCAAAAAAATAGCTTCTCTAAAAAAATAGATTTTTTACAAAAAAAAAATCAAAACATTTAACAAAATAACTTTTATTATGACTGCAATGTATAAATGAGAGGAGAATCTATGAAAAATATTATTTTTAATATTTTTGCTCCTAATACAAATGAAATAAGTGCTTCTTAAAACTGTTTGATGGACATTTTATAGAATCCAAAGTAGAAGCACTTTAAAAATCCATAACAAACGAGGCCTAACAAAATGGATCAGGTGCAGCAATAAGCATCATATGCTATGCCCTGCATCTCTGAACTTTTACAGGCATCGACAACTCGACTTAGTTTGTGTGCTTTATAAACAGATTAATTCGTTATGAAATGGACAGACACCTTGTGGGTACACCAGTAGCACTAGTCATTTCCCTCGAGTGATACCCACACACATCATTAAACATTTCACGCGATGAGTGGTGCTTCAGATCTACTAATTTTCATCGAATTCTTGATATCTTCATCCTTCCCAGATTCTTCCCACAGCTTAGACGCTGCTTCATTCTGCTGCAAGCTTTCCAAGCAAGGTCTGATATGTTCATTCATAACACTTACTCCTACATCACAGTTACCAAACCTAAACCGGAAGGAGATTTACCAGCCCTGTCGGTCGCTCGTGGTCAATTGCACCACAGCAACCCCGTATTTTCATTTATTTTGAAATCATACATTACATGATTCAGCTAACGAGCAGCCACATTATGGTGACTCCTGGGCAATAAACAAGGTCTACAGCAAACAAGGGCGAACATCAGTTCGAAAACAAAGAACCCCATACTGCTCCAAACAAAAAGGGTCCATCTCCAGTTCCAGAGTAGTCTCTTGAAAAGAGGAAGTTCAGCCTCAAGTTTTATCGACGCAGCATAGATCTCTGGGATGCCTGCACCGGGACCAAACTCTGCTCTTTGTTCAAGGATTATCCTTACTCCTGTAGTTGGTTCCAAACCCTCAGTGATACCCCTCATTTTTAGTCTAATAACTTGAGATTCTGAGGAATACCCAGACAGAAGCGAAACACTTCGCAGAAAAGTCTCTACAAAGTGCATATGAGCGCTCTTGAACTTAAGCATGCATGGCTGACTGGATGTTGAGATCACTTTGCCATCTGCAGATAGAAATTCTGCCTTTACCTGAGCACAACGGAGGAGCGCAGATCAGATGAAAATAAACATTTCAGCCAGGGGTGAAATTTAGAAATGCATGTACATAATAAGATCCCAATGAAATCTGTCTTGTTGAAAAATGTAGGTCAGGGAATTACACAACAAGATGCAAACCTTACTAACCCTGACATGTTTACTTCACCTCGAAACAAAACTTCCCTTCATCTAAAAACTAATCCTGACATCCTTTAATCAACAAGTAGAACATCTCAATGCAAATCAAAGATCACGACTGTTATGTTCTTATCAAATTAAGCATACTATTTAATTACGAGATGAAAGCCAATAACAAGCTTATACCAACATTGTCAACTACTATGAGATGAATCATGAATGCCAGTAAAATGCTTCTTCCACAATATTAACACCAATTCATTAATAAACCATCAGTCGGAATGCCATTCCTTCTATCAATAACAAATGAATAATGCCAGATAGATTTATCACTCAAAGCTATTTTCACATGGACCAAGAGGAAGTATACCTGGAAAACACCAAGTCTTCGGTTGTAATCTGATTCCGGCAGCGTCAGTGACACCTCGAGCTGCATCTTCTGATTCGGCCGCACCAACCGTGGCACCGGAACAAATGCAACCGGACTAGGCTTCGTGTAATCGAAATTCAGGGTCTCCGTAACCTGAACAGGCTCCTCCACTATTCTCCCCACCAAAAGCCCCCCTCCCAGGAACGCCATAACCAGCAGCGCGCACAGAACCACACAGACATACGCAGCCCAAATTGACCCCCACGCCAGCCTCTGCGCCACCTTCCCAATCCCCTCGCCCCCTCCAAGCCGGGTGGTAACGACGCCCGCCGCTTCCCCAACCATCCCAAGCGCCCACGCGCGGGCGCGCCGGGCAAGGCCGAGCGGGTCGGTCACGAAGAGGAACCACCATTGCAGCAGCCGAACCGGGAACGACATGCAGGTTATGAGTGCGCTGACCTGAAAGACCACCGCTTTGATGACGAGCATGGCGAAGTACTCGAGAATGCCCGGCGCCGGCATCGGCGTCGCAGTAGGAGCACGCTCCTCAACATCATTATCCTTATTCTTCTCGTGTGCTTCCTCCTCGGGAGGAAGAGTCGGGGCGCTTGTGGCCTCGGAGGAATCAGGTTTGAGAGGCGGCTCGTCGTCCACGGCGGTGATGGTTGATGTGACGGCGGAGGCCGAAGGGGAAGAGGACAGAACGGGCTCATGCTTCTTTAAGCTTTTGGCATGGCGTGGCCGGCGCCGGAGGGTGGAGACGGAGGGGCCATGAGGAGGCGGCGGCGAAGGGGAAGGGGAAGCGGAAGGGAGGAAGTCAAGGGCGTCGAAGAAGGTTTCGTCGGAGGTGAGTGAGGAGGATGAAGAGGAGGCGGCTGCGGAGGGGTCGTCGGCGTCCATGGGCGGGCGATCGGTCGCGCGGCGGTGGGATGGGTGGTCGTGCGTCGTGGTGGAATGGGGACGAGGAGGCGGCGGTGGAGAAGCATGGAGAGAGCAGAGGGGAATTCGCGGAGGTGAAGGAATTGTGGCCGGTGGGAGAAGACGGGCGGCGGGTTTTTT
>BCLG01001349.1:74897-117263 GCA_001602295.1 Zoysia matrella | reverse complement strand
TGGCAGAGACGCTGAAGCAGTGGAGCTCAGGGTGGACAGCAAGTCCGCTCTGGCCTTGGCAAAGAACCCTGTTTTCCACGAGCGCAGCAAGCACATCAGAGTGAAGTACCACTTCATCCGAGGCTGCTTAGAGGAAGGGAGCGTCAAGGCAAGCTACATCAACACCAAGGACCAACTTGCTGATCTTCTCACCAAGTCCTTTGGTAGAATCAAGTTTCAAGAGCTTCGCGCCAGGATTGGGATGATTCAAATCTCCCAGAAGACGACGCACAAGACTTAGGGGGAGAATGATGGAATAAGTCTAGTGCAGGCGCTTTATGCTTTATGCTTTATGCTTTACGCTTTTCGCTTTAGCATCTTAGACTAGCTTTTCAGCTTTTCGCTTTAGCATCTTATACTAGCTTTTCAGCTTTATGCTTTAGCATCTTAGACTAGCTTTTCAGCTTTAACAAATATATCATGCTCATTTTTCTTTTGTTGAATTAGCATGAATAGAACCTCACCTTTATTTTCAGGGTCTCCAGAATAGTTCCCAGCTGTGTATCTGAATGTTTTGGCTTTTCCTCTGCTCCTCTTCCAATTAGATTTCACCCTGGCGCTCCCGTCCTTCTGAAATAGTGAAATGTGGCACAATTTCATTAACCACAGAAGGTATAATCCTTCTTAAAAACATATCTGAAATAGTGAAATTGATTATTGAAAATCTCTTGGGTAATAAGACACGCCCACAACTGTAAATAGACTCAACACTAATCTGATTATCTCCTTTGATTCCTGGAGGGAAACAAAGCGCACAACTAACACTAAACTCTCTTGACTCCTCGTATTCTCTTTCGACTCTAAACCAACGAACCAAAGCTATAGAACTCAAACTGACGAAGTGAATGATTGAAAGAAGGGCTACCCTTGAAAGAACACCATAACAGCGAATGTACCTCGAAAAAAATTTCGCCAGACGTGAGGAGGAAGGTGAGAAGAGGAACAGCACGCATTGGGGGAAGGTGCGGCCTCACCTCGGTTGCAGCAGCTTATCGGAGCTCCCTGGCGCGACAAGCCTCCCTTCCACCACCTGCGGTGCGAAACAGGGAGAAGCCTTGCAGTATGAGCGGGAGGAATGGAAGATTCGGGGAAAAAGAGCAGCAGGGCGGCGGGCGAAGGAACCTGGTTCGGTGGACTGCGGTGGCGGGAGAAGTGGTGGACTTGTGGTGCCGAAGACGGCCAGCAACCCAGTGCGATGGAACACTGCTTTTTTTTTCCCTCCACGCGGTTGCCTGCCGGCCAGACTGATGGATGAGAGAGAGGCTGTAGGGAGTGGGCTGTGGGCCCAGGATGTCGGCACCAAAACTCAGAACACTGGCGAGTGGCGACGGGGGGCGACCGCCCCTTCACCGCGGACTCCGGTTTTTAAGAGGGGTAAAGATATCTGTGTGTCCTATCGTTGCTCTTAATATTTGCAATGTTTTTTCCATATTAGCCTTGTGCCCTTGCTGCTGTTAATTGTCCCTCATATAAACTGCTGTGCCTGGGCTTCATGCTGTTGTCACTAGTAAAAATTAAAGCATGATTTTCTGAATTACAAAAGCTTCTTTAATTTAGCAGTAGAACATGATATAAAAGGGCTTCACTTGTTGATACTTACACTCATATGTGGTTTATCTTTTCCAGTGGACAAGATGCATTTGACTACTTCAGAGATGACCCTAGTCTTTTTGATGTGGTATGATTTATTTTTTCATCCATGTTTCAGTACTGCCTTGTGCCGTTTTTCATCGCCAGCGTATAGTTTCTAAAATAAGTTTTTTATATGATCATGCTTTTTTATAGGATTTGACTTGCATATTTCATGTTTTGGTTCTGCTGTGATCAGTATGCAGAAAAAAAAGACATATTACATTCTTGCAGTTATTTAAATAATTAGTGTTGCAGTTAAATGGTTGAGTTGAAATATTTTTCCTATTTAGTATCATGCAGGATACCAGGCACAGATGTCACATTGGCCAGAACAGCCAGTAAATGTAATAATAAGTTGGCTGAAGAGCCATAATCCATCCTGGACTGTTGCTGATTTTGGCTGTGGTAAGATTGCTATAAATTTTGACCAGCCTTTATAGCAAGTTTCCCGTGACACAGTTATGAGGCTATTGTTTACTTCCCAGGCAATGCAGCAGTTGGTAAGAATGTGAAGAATAAGGTTTTCTCCATTGATCTTGTTTCAGAGGACCCTTCAGTAATCGCTTGTGATATGGCTCATGTAAGCAATGACTACATAAAACATTGCTATGCTTAATTTTGTTCTTGCTTTGCTTTGTTAGTTCTTTACTTCTTTTCATCAATTTGCAAAGCTTAGTGTTGTCTCTTAATATAAATAAGTTGCAGACTCACGTGCACCGTTCATGAACTCACAATAACAATCTGGACTTCATGAGATCTCTCAGTAATCAAAACTTACATGTAACAGTATTTAAACTAAGTACCATATTGCCTCGTTGGTGCTCATGTTGTTAATTTAACTAAATAAATGTCTTTTTATTTATGCAGACTCCATTGGAGCCATCATCTGTAGATGTTGCAATATTTTGTCTTTCTTTGATGGGAATAAACTATCCAAGTTACTTAGAGGAAGCAAATAGGGTTCTCAAGCCAAGGTCGGCATAATCATTAGCTTCTACACTTCTCTGCAACTGGCATGAGTCTTGTTCTTCAGTATTTGTGGATTTGCTTATGCAGTGGTTGGCTTGTTATTGCTGAAGTGCGGAGTAGGCTAGACCCAAATACTGGAGGCGCCGATCCTGAAAAGTTTTCTAAAGCCATCATCAAGCTTGGTTTTTCCCTTGTGTCAAAGGTTTGCATTGCTTATGTTTTCTGCTTGCGTTTTGGTTCAGATTATTATGAGCTAGTGATCACCTAGGAGTATGGCATATATTTATGTTCCCTGCTTACCCATTTAATTTGCCCTCCAGTCTCGCATTAGCATATATGCAAGATCATATTATCCATCATAAGCTGATTAAGCAACAATTTAAATACTTGCCCATGATACTTTCATTGGATTACTGACATTTGAGTTTCTACCTGAGGCCCATTCTGCACACCTTTTAGTTTCCCTCATATGTTTGCATAATTGCGTGGTATACGGTGTGATACTAACCTTGTGGCTTGTGCAATCACACTATATTATCAATTCATGTCGAGTCCCACTGCATGAAATGTGTGGCGTCAATGTGACTAATAGAAGATGTAGATTGCCTCTTTAACATCACTCATTGTATCCCTAGTATGTAGCTCAGAAACTTATTAGTTCTTCGCGCCCACTCTCTTTGTGGACCTAGTATGTGGTATGTAATGTGTGACCAGCATGTCCTGCATTTGCGAGTCTTTGAGATGTAGCCCAAGTCTGTTTGACTCCTTTCAGCCTGGTCTTCTTAGTTTCTGATGTACAGTTGGTCCAATGTTGACGAATGAGTATGCGTACATTTTGTGATAAAAGAGGACGGTGTGCTTATAGGCAGAGCCAGCAACCAAACTTTGGGAGAGGCCAATCGAGTTTTAGTACATTTTTTGTTAGGAGGGGCCAAATACTTAAAAAAATTTTAAAAAAAACAACTTGAAGCTATCTAATGCAATCTTTACAGCATTTGTTGTGTGTGGTGGTGGTGGGGGGGGGGGGGGGGGGGGGGGGGGGGGGGGGGGGTGGCCCTTCCCTGCTCCGACACTGGGTGTGCCTATGCTCATGACTCGTAACAAGATATTTCTTTCCTTTTTGTAGGATGCTAAAAATAAAATGTTCATTCTGTTTTACTTCAGGAAAAAGGTTTGCTGCACTTTCTGCTGTCTTAGCTATTCCTTCTCATCTTTCACTACGTCCTTTCGAGAAAAGTATATTTTTCAATGTCGACTAAAGCTAGGTGGCTTACCATCTCTCTGCAGGAAAAGAGCAAGGTGATGCCAAACATTGATTGGCCTGAACTGAAACCTTGTTTGTATAAACGGCGATGATGATCTTATCCAACCTTGTATGTACAAGTGGCAACAATCTCACATGGACCAGTAACTCAGTTGTATAAGATCTGTCAGAACTGTTTGGCAGCAGACCTGTTCAAAATTTTGTTTGAATTAATTTAATTTTGTTGACTGAATTAGGTTTCCTATATGCTGCATGAGTACTAGGTAGGAGTATCATAGTTCATCAAACTAGACAGAATGTCTATTTCTTGTAGAACCATTGTTTCTGCTGATAGTCTGCTATGTCTTACATGGGCATATCAGCAGGTTGAGTTGAGTTTACTTGGACTTCAGATAGTAATGAGCCTATCGTGAATTTTCAGATAACTATGATTACCGGGAGTAATAGTTCAGTTGTCAGTTTCTTCTGTGTTGAAAAATACTCTCTCCATTTTTAATTGATGTTACTAATATTAATTTTGATTATTCGTCTTATTTAAATAATTTTGATAAATATCATATACTTTATTATAATTTGATTTATCATTTGAGTTATTTGAATCATAACTTAAAATTTTACTCCTTTCGTTTCGATTTATACACATTTGAACTAATTTTTTGAAAAAACGAATGGTAAAAAAATTAATATTATTAGTAGAAGTGAATGGTCAACATCAATTTAGATACAGAGTATAATATTTGAGTCTTAAATTTTTTATAGCCTATATTTGAAAGGATATTTTTTGTTATAATACTTCAGACTTCGCCCAAGAGAGAGCTATTGCTCTTTAGTAGTATTCATGATATAGTATCATGTTTTTTTTTTTTTTTGAGAATCATCGTGTTCTCTTATTTGATCCTTCCTCTTCCTACCAATGAGAAACCTCATGTCGGCCGCATACAATCGGTGCGACATTCTGTTGACAGCCTTGCTTGGAGTAGATCAGTGGCGGAGCTCTTGCTTGTAGTAGAATGTAGATGCATGCGGTGCGGTACTCCCTCCGTGTATAAGTCTTTAAGTTTTTTCAAAAGTCATTTTTATTTTTCAATATAATTTTTTTTCTCAGTATTTTTCTATTTTTATTTTCTTTATTTTTAGCATTTTTTATTCTTTTTAATTTTGGTACTTGAAACTAAAAGGATTTACTCTTTTCGTTAATAAGTTATTTTAGCTTTGGATGCGGAAATTAAAAAGAAGTGAAAAAGTATTATGGGTAAAAAATGAAGAGGAAAAAAAGAGAGAGAAATTTATTAAAAAAAGAAAGTGTGTTGAAAAAAGAGAAAATTGTATTAAAAAACGAAAATGACATATATTTATTTATGTAGAATAATAAAAAAAGTATAAATTAAGACGAAGGGAGAGTATTAGTTGACAACGTGTGGTTCAGACACGGCAGCTGCTGCCAGCTCGCGACGACCGTTCCCGAGGGAAAACCGCTGTTCGCGACGCCGCGAGGAGGAGGAGGTGTGGCGACCAGCTGCGGGGCGGGGGCTCCGGACCGGGACGACGGGGAGACAAGGGCCAGGCCGCTTTACGGCAGAGGCCTTCCTCGTGTCCCGCGGAGCCGGAGGAGCGTCGAAGTGACGGTGACGGTGCGGTACGCCCCCGCCGCCCCAGCGTCATAGCTTCGGATCTGGCGGGCCGAGTTCTTCGTTCGCCCCGGGAACTGCCACCTAGGGATCCGACGCGTGCCCGCGGGCGTGCGTCCGACTCCGAACGTTCGTGGCGTCGCCGCTGGGGCCCGGGCGGCGAGAGGAGAACAACAACGTCGGCTTTTCCCGGTTGGTTTGCTCCCTCGCCACCGCCTTCTGCTCACTTTCGCTGCCAAGCCAGCTCTTCCGGATCGGAGCGTGAGAAATGCAAGGCCCTCTGAATCCTCCTCGGATCAATGCGCTGAGCTGCGCCGTAGCATCTGCCAGCACAGTACTCCCAGCTACTCCTACTACGAGTAGAGCTGCTGGCGAGCAGGACAACAGGACCCGTCCAAAACCATAACGGCACCACGCCGAACGTGGACGCTCGCATGCACATTGGGATCGCACGCCGATCAGATGTGTGATCGATCCGCGCGCTCACTGAACGCGCCGTTTACACACGCGTACTAGGCCATCAGATAGCAGCACCACGTCTAACTAGATGCTCGATCGCGGGCAGAGGTCAACCCTACGGATAGACACCATGCACAAGACACACACATGGTTGTGCATGCGCGCCGAACAGGGCACACACCCAGTCGTCCACAGAGAGGGGCCGGGTACCGCAGCGAGTCTATACGGACGCGCGTGCATCGGAGGGAGGAAGCCTTCCTTCTTCTCCTACCTTGATCGGTTGATCCTGAGGAGCGCGCATGAGCTTTATCTCCGCTCATGAACGCAATGCATTGTTGGCGCCTTCCTCTTGTTATTACGCGCGTGGACGCGTACGCTCCGCGGCCACGCCAAGCGATGGCATACGCAGACTGCGTAGACGCTTCTCGGTCTGCTGCTGCGCTGCGTGCATCGCCGCCGTGCTTCGGGAAGTGAGCAATGGGGGAGACGGGAGACAAGGGATCAATCCAAATCCAAATCCTCATTGGCATGCATGGCCTGCCTCGCTCCCTCGAACTCAGACTCAACCGAGAAGGAGCCCACTATCGTGCTCCCGCAGCTCGATCACCCGCCTAGCCGAACACCGACCAACATTCGCGAGCTGTACACAGTGCATGCGTACAAGCGCGCGTAGGCGTGCGATTCGTTCGTGTGGCCGGCTACACACTCGCGTTTTGGAGCGCTACTGTACACGCTAATGATGAGGCGATTAGCACCGTAAACAAGCTGCCGCGCGCGCATTGGCCGCCCGGCAGCGGCTACGGCTGCAGCTCTCGATCCCGGGGCGAGCGGTCCGTAGGCAGCTGGCCTGGCACCGATCGAGTAATCACAGTAACAGAAGACCGTCCCTTCCACTAACTACCCGCTCAATTTAATGGCGCGTTGGAGCTGACGCAGAGCATGTATGCCTCGTTTCTGGAAAGCCATGATCGCTTCGATCGTATTCATGCTTGCACTGGAGGTGTCGGACTTGCGTGGCCATCCGCGTGCCTCTGCGCAATGTTAAGATGTTTTCCTGTTTGGAGCGTTGGGATTGCACATGTGCTTCTTCATGAATTTGAGCAGATTTTACAGGCAAATTAGACTCGGCTTCAGCCGACCTTACTGGAGTTCTACTCGAGCTTAAATTGACGGAGACAAATTCGAAGTTGAATATGGTTAGCATGTTGAAGTACTACTCCTACATGACACATTAAGACCACGTTTGGAATGCATAAATTTTGCAGTTATTTTAAAAAAAAATCAGTTTAATTTTATAGAAAAAACGTAGAACTATAAAAAAAAATTATCTGTTCCAAACAGGGCTTAAACATCATTGACATGTTGAAGACTTGAAGCTGATAAGCGAGTTTTCTCAGTATCAGCTACTATCAAGTGGCATCTGAGAACCGTCGGATCTGACAGATCAACGGTTTCGATCCATTTTGATCCGAACTCGCCAGTTTTGTTTGCATGGAAGGCTCATATATTTATAGACTCAGTTTGCACTACTGACTGTTTATTTTATTCAAAAAATAAAGCGCTTTTTCAAATGACTATTCATCTTATTCAAAAAAATTTACGAAAATACAAAAATAAATAAGTCAAGCTTAAAATATTTTTAATAATGAATTATTTTATAATAAAATAAATAATATTTTTACAAAATTTTTAAATAAAACAAATAGTTAAAATTTTATTTTAAAAATTCAAAAACGTCACAGTGAGACGAAGGGAGTACCTCGAAGCTGTCTGTGGTGAACACACTGAACAGGCCGCCTGCTTGTCGAGCGCGATGGTCCATGGGTCATGAACCGGATCACGGTACCGTCATCAGGGCATGAGCAGTCGGCCCCTGCCCTTCCCTCCCCAACGGCCTCTATAAGTAGGGCACCCACGCCACACCGATCCCCACACGTCCTTGCTATTGCAACCAGCTGCAACCCTACAGCACGCCGAGAGAGAGACATCTTGACGGACCGGTGCTCGCCTGCGGGGCGCTCAGCACCCAGCCATGGACGACGCGGCCAACGCGCATCTCTACGGCCACGTGCACGCGCTCCACCACCGCAGCAAGCGCCCCCCGAGGGCCGCTGCGGCGGTGGACGAGGACGGGGACATGTCGCCCAAGGGCGGGCGGTACCGCGGCGTGCGACGCCGGCCGTGGGGCCGGTTCGCGGCGGAGATCCGGGACCCCATGTCCAAGGAGCGGCGCTGGCTCGGCACCTTCGACACGGCCGAGCAGGCCGCCTGCGCCTACGACGTCGCCGCGCGCGCGATGCGCGGCAACAAGGCGCGCACCAACTTCCCCGTCCACGCCACCGCGGGGTGCTGGCCGTGGGCGCCATCGCCGGTGGCGGAGCCAGACCATCCGCTCCGCCCCTTCATCCTGCAAAACCTCCTGATGAGCTCCTCCCACCAGGGCGCTCGCTGCCTCCTCCAGCACGCGGGCCAGGGTCATGGCCACGTCAACCCGGCTCCAAACCGAATGGCGCCACCGTCGCATCCTCGATCCGCTGCAGCTTCAGCGTCCGGCGTCATGACTACGCCAGCCGCAGCAGCGACGTCCTCCGTCAGCCCGCCTCATGTAGCAACACTGGACGGTGACGACGACGACGACGACGTGTGGGACGGCCTCCTGAAGGGCGAGCCGCCGGGCGCGGGGCTGCTGCAGGACGCACTGCACGATTTCTACCCAAGCACGCGTCCTCGCGGAGCTGGCCGCAAGCCGAGCGCCGTCACCGACGCCCGGGCTCTGACGAAACAGGATTGGAACGAGGGTTTCCGCGCGGCACCACCTTACGGCGCCGGCGCCGAAGACGTCGACGAGGGCGGCGACTGCCCTATGATACCGCAGGGCTTGCTGGGGGACGTGATCCAGTTCCCTGCTTTCGTGGGGTTCGTGACGGCACCGCCCACCGCTGCGTTCCTCGGCCGGAGCGGCTGATCGCTCCCGCGCGCGCGCAGCATCCCTCGGTTGGCTTGCTTGCGTGCATGATGCACGCGACATGGCAGGGGTTCTTTTGGGTTCGCTATGGCATGCTTGATTCCGTGTTTTTAGCTAATCAATCATCGTAACAATCTACACGACGAGATAGATATATTAGGCGTGAGTGGTGGTGTGCTGTGGTACTTGTTCGCTTTAGCGTGTTTGTATCGGTGATTGCATGGAATCAAGGTTGCTTTTGATGGGAGTTTTAACGATTGCCTTCTCATGCATGATTTCTAATTCTCCATGCGCTCCATTGCTGTCAACGGATAACTAAACCTTAAAAAGACATGCATGGATCGCATCGTTGTCCTAATTAAAGTAAGATCAGTGCGACATGCATGGATCATAGCGTTGAAAAACGCCTGTTTTATTAAGAGTGAAGTCCATGCAAGATTGTGAAGCATGAACATGAGGCAGTTGCAGTATTTTACACTTCTTCCGTCTCAAATTACTTAAATCTTTTTCCATTCTTAATGCATATTTTACACACTTTCTCAATGCATCTTTTTTCACTCTTAATATATCCTTATCTTTTTTTATTTTCAGTACATTTTATCTTTTTTACTTCTTTTTAATCTCTCTTTAATTTTTGTACTTTAATTTAAATTGACAACTAAATCGAGACAATATTTCAATATAGAATGACAACTAAATCGAGATGGAGAGATTACGAACCTGATGAAGTTCAACTTTCCAGCGCATCGCCACCGTCCATTCTCGACCTACTCGCTGTGTTGTGATGATGCTGTACATTGTCACGGAATTTTTCGTCACGGAAATCTGTTGAAGAAAATGTTGTAGTAACGGGCACACTTAGAGGAAAGGCATTGTGCTTCGTTAAATCATTTGCACAGTTACAGTGAACCTCAGTGACAGATGAAAGAGGTTGACATTGCAGAACTTCTTTGACGCCGAACACATCCGCACCTCGATCCGGCGTCCATCACATTCTTCTCCGCGCGTGCACTCTGCAGCGGCAGGATATGAAGCGGGAGAGCGCAAGGCAAGAGATAGCACCAGTACAGGGTCCGGGAGGAGACGGAGCCGTAAATTTCTTGTCCCCCGCGGGCTCCGGCGCGGACTACGAAGTTGGTGCTCGGTGAAAAGGAGCCCAGCAGCCGAATCCCCCGGTGCCGTCGAACTGTTCACCGTGCGTGCCTGGTTCACAGTCGCAGCGGATCGGGAGCAACCGATGGGACAGCGACAGCCGCGACAGCGTTCCGTGTCCCGTTTGGTCTTTCGCATTCCCTTCGGAGCCGCGCACGCAGACGCGGACGCGGTGATGTGCGAGTGAAGGCTTTGTCCTTGGTTTCCTTCGCGAGTTCCTCTGGGCAAAGACACCGCAACTCCACAGATCGATCAGTCGAGCGGCGATATGCCGACTCGCCGTCGCAACTCGGTAGTAGCAGCAACAAGCCGGCCTCATTGAGCGACGAGCCGACGACTTTCTCCCGGCGTGTTCTCCGTACGGCGCGGAACGTAACCTCTCTCCCCATGGCAACGACGGCAGCTTTGCGTGCGCAGGCTGCGCGTGCGTCCCGTCGTGCCCCCTCACCGCCGTTCTCGGCCCGAGGTCTTGTGCCGCGGTGTGACTGTGAGCTGCAACTGTTTTCTGACGTGAAAGTGGCAGCTTCGTTCCTCGCCTGTCGGCCGGCAGGCCGGGCCCTACGTACGCGTCCATTCCCACCGCACCGCACGCGGCGCGCGCCCAGCGGGAGCGCCAGGGGCGGCAGAACGGTGTGGCCGGTGCGGAGATCCGGGCGCGCGCACGTCGTCCGTCACCGGCGTACCGGTGCCGCGTGGCTCTTGCGCTTTAATTTCTCATCTGGGGTCGAAGGATGCGTCCGCAGAACAATCCGGCACTGGCGCTCTGGGCCGAAAGCCCGTCTTCAATAGAGCGCGACATGCGTGAATTTGGTGATTCTCCCCAGTCCTGCCGCGCGCTGCTCTACAGTTTCTGCCGAGTCGTCGCACACGGAGGCACGGTGGTGGACCGGCAGTATTGAGCGCCGGGGCAGAGAGACCTCCGGATGATTGTGTGCTCGCGGCATTGATGCGCCGGGGCAGTTCTGGCGGAAACTGGTGTTGCATGCTTGCGTTCCCAGGCTGCAGCTATAGCAAAGAGAAACTCGATCGTGCCGTCTTCATTAGTTCCAGAAGAGCCGCTACACCCGTTTTTCTTCGGAAAAGCAGAAGAGATTGTACAACCACTTGGCGTTGCTTCTCGGCTTGGAAAGTACTCCCACTACTCCGTACTGCGGAGACTACTATACAGTAGTACAGCAACCGTATAGTCGATTTGTTGATGTAAAAGTATACTTCAACAGTATTCTCAATATCGCAGAAGCCTCTCTCACGACCTAAACCCAATCTTCGGCCCAGGTTAAGTTGCGCCCATTGCTTGTTTCTTTACATTTTGGTCAGCCGTATTTACAGCCCATCAATATGGTTTTGGGCTTAGCAACTTGGGCGCAGTTCACGTTGGGCCAGACGTTACTGAGCAGTGGTGCTCCGAACGCAGGTCCTGTCAGCGCAATCCCCTGTTTCTTTAGGTTTCTTTTCGAGAAGCGAGACGGTCGATCCAACTCTCTTATATTCACGAACTCAAAAAAAAAAAAACTCTCCTATATTCCCCACGTAACAAAAGTTAGACCAATTTCGTGTGTGCTCTTATATACAATGATCAAAAGGGACACTAGAAAACACACATGGCGTTGCCGTGCTTGCTCTACTTTATTCCTGTTATATGCTCTGTTTCATTGTATTGTCTCCAACACTAAAAGTCTGAAACATCAACATCAATTAACAAAATTTAACTATTATGAACAAATGGGCAGATGCTATGTTAGTATGACAGAACTGAAGTCTGATCCTTGCTAGTTTCACTACTAGTACTATATAGATTGCAGTTAATTTGCTCATAATTTATAACCAGTGAAGTTGTGTGGATCTGTATTTGTATTGTGTTGTTTAAGAGTAGCAGAAAATTGAAGAAAATGAGGTGCGGAAACGGCCAATTCAGACTTTGCTTGCCCCACGATACAAGTGCTTGACTATAAATAGATAGGAGATTTATCAATGCAATAACTTGACCATAAGAGGCAAGTTTATTATGGACAATAATTCATAGTTGTACCATCTACTTTTGCCAGATACTATAGAATAAGTTCTCAAGTAACAGAAACTCCTGCATTGAAAAATTTTAAACTCACTCTTTCCACTTATACCAATTCCAGAGTGTATTTGATGAATCGCCAAGGGATAAGCATAAGCACTTTGTTCATTCCAAGTCAAGAACATATATCAGCAAAAACATATGACAAAATAAGCATAACAATTACCCAGGATCTTGAATACTCTGATTGAACCATGTCGACTGCGATAAGAATATGTTGACTCCAACTCTCCAAAAAGCCATCACCAATATCCAGATAGGTGCTGTAAAAATCAGGTCATCAGTATCGGAATCTGAATCACCTCTAGAGCCATGTCTGGATAATGCATCCCATATAACTGTTCTATGGTTTCTTCTTGTTCACTGTTGCTTGAATCTCTACATTGCCTGAGATCATATCATCGTATACTTCCACCGTTCTGACCACATGGTTGCTGAATATGGTAAGGTCTGCTCCTATAGGAACTGAATTTGCGGTTGATTCTCCTGTTACAGATGATTTTGAAATTGAACCACCTATTTTTGCTAGTGCTGACTGTATTAATAACATATTCCAAATCTGGTTTTATAGAACTTATTCTTTCCCTTGATGTTCTGTCAATACTAACAGCTTTATTACTGAAATTTACCGTAGGACATCTTTGCCATTTGAACTTGCGAGGCCACTTGTCAATGCTAATATAGAGATAAGCCCCTGCTAAAACTATATATAAAAAGAATTCTAACAAAAGCACGTGATGACTTGAACATGAAGTATGGCACAAACTTGTCAAATTTGTTTCGATCTGTCGTTTATATTCAGTCCTTTCATTTTGCACGACAGACTCTATAAATCATTCTCCATTCATTCATGTATGTTCACAGAAAAAAACCCTAGCAAGTCTAGAGGCCAATCTGCAGGCAAATTCATGCTCGTACACACAAAATCGCGTTCTCTGGCATCTAAGAGTCCGGCGACAGGGTGCCACGGCACTGAACTTACCTCATGAGTGTGCGAGGACGCGGCCACTGCAGCAGGTCTCCCACCGTATCCGTGGTCGACGGCTGCTACAGAGGATCCGACAGCGAAGCACATGGCGGCGTGCCAGCGTTGGCGCGGTTGCTCACGAAGACCATCGCTCTTGTGATTTCACATTTTCCCTTCACTTTTTTGGGTCTTCCCGGAGGGAAAGAGAGCGAAGGACCATAGAAATTGCTGCAGTGACGCCGGATCGTGCCGCCGTGCAGTGGTGCAGAAGCGGGAGAAGGAGAGGAACGCGGCCGCCGCAGTGGCAAGGATGCGGGACACAGAGTCGCCAGGTAGCGGCAAGATCCCCGCCGGGGGGGGGGGGGGGGGGGGGGGGGGGGGGGGGGGGGGGGGGGGGGCGGGGGGGGGGGGGGGGGGGGGGGGGGGGGGGGGGGGGGGGGGGGGGGGGGGGGGGGGGGGACCTGGGGGGGGAGGCATGCCGCATGGGGCGCTGGCGCACTGAAGGAGGAGCCGGAGGGGGAGCAGTGACCTGAGGCCGAGAGAGACAGGGGGCGGCGACCAGAGGGAGGCGGTGCCTTGAAGGAGGAGGCGGAGGGGGGCCTGCGTGGGTAGGCACGCGAGAGGGCGGCAGCGGCAAGATCTTCATCGGACGGCTGGGGTTGACGATGATGACGTGGCGCAATGCTGGGCCGAGGTCGTGTTCAGGATTTATATATAAAGACTAGAAACACAACGCGGCGTTGCCGCGCTTTTCTTCTTGTAGTTTCATGTTTAATAGGCCCCTTCTGATTAATTTGTTTTGATTAGAATATTTCAAATAAAAAGTATGCTATTAGAAAGCATATGCAGTTATATTTGTATAATCCATGGTAATATATTGTCTTAATTTGGAGAAAATATGAATTTTCAAAGGCTAAAAAAATATATACAATTGGAGTATACAAACTATAGCTGTACAATAATCAATAGATACATCATGTCTTGAATATTTGACAGAAAGAAAGTCGGATAGGAGCTACTCATTTTCTATAGCTCCTTGAATTCTTTTCTAAACAATCATTCAGTTAAAAATCCAATGCCCCCAAGGAGTCACTCAGTAGGGTCGGAAAGACTTTCCAAATATGCTGTATGAGCAGTTCAATTTATCTAGCATGCAAATTGAGATGGCATCACATAAAAATAATAGAAAGTCGTTCTTAGTAATGAAATTAAAAAAAATAGATAACCTTCACCTCAAAATCAGAGCAAGGGAGAGACTCGGCTGGATAACTAAGTCTCATCAGGATTATATTACTGTAGAACAACTAAAATGTACAAAAGGTAGCTAGTTCTTTATGATTCATACCAGGAAAAAAATTTGAATCTCTACCTTGTATCTTTCTGCATCTTGCGGCTACTAATGTGTTCTGTCAAAAAAATGTACTATTTTTAATTAAAATAGACTAGAGTATGCTCTTGGACAGTGGGGAAAAGATGCAGCAAAATACTAATAAGCGAGATGCATCAACATAAATAATAAAAGATATCAAGAAAACAAAGTTACGAAAAATGAGATAGCATGATTCCAACCTGGACTTAGAAGAATACAAGAAGCATCATGAGAGTTACAAACAGGAAGGGACCAAGTAAGTTGAAGTTATAGCCTTAGCTTGCAACTCAGAAAGTACAAGCATTCAAACTGATCAGCAGCACTGCTCTAAGAATTGTAGCTTCCAAAATGATTTTACCTATTTTAGAACACGTCACAATTAATTGTTTGATAGAGTACAATAATTGATTATAGATAAAAAAAAATCAAACTGATCATCACTGCTCTAGGAATTGTAGCTTCTAAAATAATTTTACCTGTTTTAGAACACACCACAATTAATTGTTTGATAGAGTACAATAACTGATTATAGATAAAAAAAGTTGTAAGTATGAGAAAACATAAAAAATCAAAGCTCGGTGCTTGTTATTTCAGTGCAAACATTAACTCTTAACTAAAGCATTCCATAACCAAATGCTAGAAAATCAGCGGTTATTCAAACGAAACGAATGAGAGAAATACCAAACATTTTCTCGAACACGCATAAAGATTATCCCTGCAGCAAGTATTATCAATTTTATGTGTTGCTTGTCCCTGCCTGGTCTCCACGGAATGCAAGCCAGCAGCAGGCCAGCAAGTATGCGAGCAGCAGCAAGCAAGATCAAAAGCAGCAGCACGTCGCATTTTCTTCCTATCTCTTACTCACATTGCTCTGAAACACAACCGGATGTGATGCGTGCCGAAGCCTGGGCAGCACAAGAGATGCGGGTGTGTGAAGGAGAACAGGGCACCACGCCGGCTAGCTGAGAACGATGAGCCGTACCTAACGCCAGCCGAGTGCGAGGAGGGGACGGGGAGGAGCCTTGGCCGGAATGGAAGATGCAACGCGCATGCGTCGTGACGCTGGAGAGTGTCCTGCACGGCAAAGGTCGTGGCTGCGTCTGCTGCCGGGGCGACGAAGACGACGGTGGCTCCGGCGGCAGTAGTGGCCCGTGGCAGCAAGAGGCGGCCTCTGCTGCGTTAGATGCAGCGGCAGACGCCCGTGCCCGATAGCTTATCTCTCACCAATCTGCGCAGAGCCGTGGGGGTGGGGCGCAGGGGCGGCGGAGGCCTCCAGATCTAAACGGTTGCGGTGGGAAGGAGCAAGGTGGATTTAGGGTTTGGGCCATCGGCGGGGAGGAGCGCGAGGGGGAGACCGGCGTCGAGGTGCGGGATGGCGGGGGTGAGGTCAGCCTGTGGATTGGCACCGAGGTGGGGCGGCGGCTCCGTCGGTTTGAAGCGCCGGGGGTGGGGGCCGAGGAGGAGTTTTTTTTAGCCTTTGGGTGCGATGAGGATGAGGCCTCCGGTCGCCCACGCGGGTCGCGAGGGAGCGGAAGTTTTGTGACGCTTGTTCGAACTGCTTGTTCGAACCGCTCGATGATCCAACGGTGTAGAAAAAACCGGCAACGTGGCACATTGTGGACTCGAGCTGGTGTTCAAGTTTTATATATTAAGACTAGAAATACGGCGTAGCTTTGCCGCGCCAACTTGCCTGTTTCATGGGGGTTTGTCTCGGTATATGTTTATTGAATATATTTTATAGGGATAGATACTCTATAATTAATTATCAATATTTTTTTAAACTAAAAGAGTGACATATGAATATTTCCGCTAACTCATTGTGAGTTGCATTTAAAAAATGCAAAACAATGATATTTGGTGGATTTGTTAGATCAGATGTCAATTTTTCTTTCAGCAAAACGTTAACTATGTGGTTCTTGTTGTTCAGGTACAATTAAATGACGATATAGAAGTTAACATTTAAGGTACAAACCTTAGTCACGATTAGAAAATAAAGCAAGGTGAACCGCAAAGTTGCATATCAGAACCTAACAAAATTAGTAAAGAGCGGAAAATCAGCTTGAAAAGGTTGTCTAAAAAGCAAAAGTCAAAGGAAACTATAGCTACATAAAGTTTGTATGCTACTGATTCAAGCTCATCTGATCAGACAAAAAATGAAAACATTTAGCTGGATGTACCAACAAATCCTTTAGGATTTGCTAGCACAAAATCAAGCCATTTTAAAGCTTCTATTGTTCCCACTGGAGATTAATCACCGGAACCTAATATATACATTCCTAGCTTCATAAGCCGAGATCAAGCATATATCAGACATAATCTGTTGAGGGCAGCGATCAAAGCAAATTGCAAATTTTTTACATTGATGATGCTCTTCTCCCAAGCAGGGGAGCAGGAGGAAGAGGAAAAAATATTTTGCTTCTCTCCTCGTCAGTGACTGGATAATCATGGAACGTGCCTGTTTACAACTGCCTGCGCCGGCAAGCTTCTAAAACCTCTAATGCATTTCATAAAACCCAGTCTGCCAAACACATTATCACCATGTATTACAGATTGTGACAGTGCTCAAGACTCGAAATAAACCTTGTACCAAACTATCGAATAATCCCTTTCTTATATGAACCACTTGCTATCCATTTCTCTACCACCCACCTGTTATAGCTCTGCAGTATGGTGCATCTAGTTTGATGGATTATCCAGGGTGTTCACAAAGGGAAGGACACAGATTCAGAAAGAGGCATCGAGGTTTTACGATCGCTGAAATAATGAAATATCAATCCAACAGTAAAGTGTAGTGCCATCAGTAAAATGGAGGCTTACTTTGACTGCATCTCTTTTGAAGTGGCCGCAGATTATTCAGTGCTAGAGGTAGCAACTGATGAAACTGTCCTCAACTGAACCACAATCAGTTATGTTATCGCATCCATCACAACCAGTCAGGTACAGGTGCTAAACAGCAGTCAATCAGCTTTTTGCACACAATGGACAGATCCTCCTGCAAATTTTTTGAATAAATGATGAAAACATTCATGATGTTACATTATCAGAGTTGAGCTTCATCTTTTACATTGAGTTTAAAATTTAGAGAAAAAAAAAAGAACAGTTACAGATTTCAAGCATTTGTGGATTAAATCCACCACTTGCTGACTTGACATGAAATCCGTGATATAAAATAATTTGGGTCTCAACAACTCAATATCCATTATGAATAATAATTAGAAGATAAACATGAAAACATGGATAACAATATGCGCATAACTCAAATAAAATTAGTTAAGGAAAGAAAAACTGCATTGGACTAAAATCATTTTGCTTCTGCTGCTCTGTAAGAGGAGTGCTAATATGAAGTATATATGTATCCAAACGATAGTGTGGCCAATGATAAAACAAACATTTATAAACTCTATTTTAATATAAAACGATAAGTTTGTATATCCATGCGGCTGGGTCTTGAAATAATTATCAATGGAGCACTATTATTATTATACAAACTGCACGTGTCTCTCCTTGTTATCTCATTGGTATGTTCAAATTTTCTTTTTTCCAGTTTTAACTCTGGTGATTACTTTGATTCAAAAAAGTGCCTAGGAAGCTGAGGCAGGGATTGAGTAATACAAGATGTTGTTAGAGATAGTCAATCATATCTAGAAAATTTTTATGCTAATTTTTGGAAGCAAGCTCCTCTCACTTTAGGCATTTCATCAAGCATCTGTTTAGCAGAAGCAGGTGAGCAGACAGAGGGAATGGGAACATACAGTTTCAGGATGCCAGATTGATGTTGAAAATACTATGTCACTCTATGGCCCGCTGCCAGCAATCTTGCCATCGATCACTCCAAAATTTCATTTGCTATTCCCGAGCCATTGGGGCAAGGACTCCACAACGCAGGATATGGCCGGCCAGGCGCAGAGAGAGAGAGAGAGAGAAGAGACATGGGAGGTGGTGACGGGCGGCAGGAGGTCTGACACCATGCCATGGACGGTGACTGTGGTGGGTCGGGGCAGCTGACTAGCAGAGGCGCGGGAGGGCGGGGGTCAGTGGATGAGGCGAGGCCTACGGCAAGGGTGAGGCGGGGCCGACGTCCGGGGCAGTATGGGGCACGTCTTCATCGGCGGGGGTGGATCTCGTCGGGTCAGGGGAAGAGGGGTGGCGGCCGTGCCGGTGGGGCGGGGGGAGAGGGAAGGGATTGGTTTCGCACTCTCGCAGGCCGGCGCCTGGAGGTTGGGTGGAGGAACGGTGGGGATCGAACATTGGCAGGATCCAACGGCGTGGAAGAAATCCGTTGACGTGGCTTCGCGAGGGCCCGAGGAAGTGTCCAAGATTCGTAATATAGAGATATGTGGGTGGACCTAATTAAATTTGTGATGGATGATCAAATTTATTCAGAGACTACGTAGCACCCTACAGCGACGAACACTTGGTCTTCAAAGCATGATTACAGGCGCTCGTACTCTAATGCTAGCTAGCGTAAACTAAGGCATAGAGATCTTCAGTGCAGCACCGCCTATCACTGGCAGCATTTTCCATTCTGAAATTTTTCTGGTGAACAATCTTCCAGGACTCGCAAGCCTGCTCACCGCGCCGCGGACAAGCCGAGTCAAAATGTCGATGGACTAATGCTCCATCATCTCGTCGACCGATGAGATGGTCCGGCGGCTGGAGCCTTCGAACGGCGAGGTCAAACCCTCGGGCTCGCAGATTTATTGGCGCGATGGATTTTGCGTTTCGTTGGTCGATGGGAGCTTTTATGATTGCGTGCAGCTCTGAATTCCCTGAAACGGGCCTATTGGCGCCAACTGTGAGAAAGAGGCAAGTACCAAGTGCGCGCCTGCGCGGGGCGCTTGATCCGATGATGCGTGAACGGCGGGAAGAGACAAGAGAGCATGATGCGTGAGGTGACATTAACAATGCCGGGATCATGATCGCGGCCTCGCAGGGTTACGCCTGAACCTTCTGATCGAAAAATATTCAGAGACTGCTGGTTACGCTGAAACCGGAGCGAGGTTTCTTCAGAAAAGCAGTCTACGTGGAGAAGCTTGAGCCTGTTGAATACTCCCCCTCTACTCGGAGAAATGCAGCTTCTGAAGACTCATCCTGTCATCCATGTTGCTGCATCGATCAAGTCTTGTCTAGTAATTGAATTGAACGAACCGTGCAAGACACATTTAAAAATTATACAAAGTGAACTTCTTCGATTGAAAAACTCGAAAGGTTTGCCGGAGAAGATGGCCCGCTCGCCTGACGGCTGACGGTGCAGCATTTTCTACTCTGCGTCTTTCATTTGCCGGCTGGCGGAAAGGAAGGATCGCATCAAAGGTTCTCTCCACTCCAATAAACAAAACAAGTACTCGAGCGCTGCCCGCCAAACCTTAGCCGCTAGCGAAAAGGCTAGAATTAAACTCTGATGAAATCAGTTACATTTAACAGTTATCTGTATCTCCTCCATAAAGGCATAATGTAGAACAGAAGTGCAGAGCTACTGCCGTTTTTTTTTCTTCTCAAAATAAGCGTGAGAGCTGGTATTTTCTTACTAGTTGCATGCAACTTTCGATCCATGTTAAAAGTAAGGACAGATAAGAAGGGTAAATTTCAGCTAATCATTGTACATTATGACAAGAGTGTGCATTGATTGGTGAGCCAACTCAACCCTGCAGTTTGGAGCCCATCCTGCTGATCCGATCCCCAGCACAAACCTGCAAGATCCTCCTACCCATCTGTATATGGTGTTGGCACATCCATCTTGACTTTTGCCAGGCCATTCTGGTCTCTGTTTCACATCTCACAGTTCCAATCCCAATTCAAAAACTGATGATGCAGTATTCATGCAGGAGAACCCACAGTGCTCTTTCTAGAGTACTTCTCCTGCTAAGCACTGGTTCATCAAAAGTTTTGTATAGTGGAGTACTTTATACAGTTATACTGCATAGTTGCGCTGCATATTCTCCTCACCTGATCAAATCTGAGGGCACCTCAAATAGGGGATTAAATTATTTATTTCCTTTTTTTTTCTGCGTCTTCCATTCCACGTGGGCCTCTAGTTCGATCCTCTCTCCTCGCCCAACCACCTCGCCGTGATATAAGTAGAGCCACCGCACAGCCCCCATTTTCCAAGGGCTCCTCTACACGAAGCTAGGCCACTAGTGGTTGTAACCAACCTTCCCTCCCTCCCTCTCACTGAAAGAAAGGTTCATCAGACTCCTGTTTTAGCAAAAGCGAGATTAGGGGGCTTGCGTTTCGTTGGCCAGGAATCAGGATGAAGTTTATGAAACTTGGCACCCGGCCTGATACCTTCTTCACCTCTGATGAGTCCGTGAGGTGCGGCGACGCGACTGCGATCTTGTTAGGTTTCGCGCCGGATTTCTGTGGTGTTCGTGGTTTCTGATCGAGTGGTGTGTCGTTCTGCTTCCAGGTCGGTCTCGTCGGAGGTGGCCACTGACCTGCGAATCCTGGTGCATGGCTGCCTGTATCTTCTCCACAAGGTAATGGAAGAAGCAACGATCTTTTCCTCCTTTTTTCAGTTTTATTTGGTTGTGTGATTTGAACCCACCTTTTCTAAAGCATGACACGATTTTTTGGCGCTGTTTTTGGGTGATTGCCACAGTTTCCTCTGCTCTCGAAATGCATGCTTCTGCAAGCGCTCTGCGGCGACTCCGGCGCCGGCGACGTCATCGAGCTCCCGGGCTTCCCGGGCGGCGCGGAGGCGTTCGAGGTCTGCGCCAAGTTTTGCTACGGGATCACCGTCACCGTGAGCGCGCGCAATGTCGTCCCTCTCCGGTGCGCGGCGGCGCACCTCGGCATGTCCGAGGCCGCCGACCGCGGCAACTTCGCCGCCAAGCTCGACGCGTTCCTCGCGTCGTGCCTCTTCCGCCGGTGGAAGGACGCGCTCTCCGTGCTGCACTCCACGCGCCACTACGCGTCCCTCTGCGAGGACCTCGGTCTGACGTCCCGCTGCGTGGACGCCCTGGCCGCGCTCATCACCCACCCCGACGCGCTTTTGCCGTCCAGGTCGACGTCGGCGTCGCCGTGGTGGGCGCACGACATCGCCGAGCTCGGCGTCGACCTGTTCTGGCGCATCATGGTGGCCGTCAAGGCGACCGGCGCCGTCCACGAGAAGACGGTCGGCGACGCGCTCAGGGCCTACGCGCGGCGCTGGCTACCCAACGTCGCAAAGGACGGGCTCTCCGCGGACCAGCCGTTTGATGACGCCGGCATTGCGGAGAACAGCGTGAAGCAGATCACGACGAGGCACTGCCTCCTGCTCGAAAAGATCGTGAGCCTGCTCCCGGCGGAGAGGGACGCCGTCTCCTGCGGCTTTCTGCTCAAGCTCCTTAAGGCGGCCAACATCCTAAACGCGTCAGCCGCGTCGAAGGCGGAGCTGGTGAAGAGGGTGGCGTGGCAGCTCGAGGAAGCCAGCGTCGCCGACTTGCTGATCCCGTCGATTTCCTGCGTCAGCGAGACGCTGTACGACGTGGACTCCGTGGTGTCCATCCTCGACGAGTTTGCGCTGCGCCACGCCGCGGCTGCGCCGCCGCCGCTGGCTGTGCCCGGGAGTCCCGACGACAGTCCGGCGCACTTGGGCGGGCACAGACGGTCACGGTCGGCGGAGAGTGTGAGCTACGACGGCTCGCGGCGCTCCTTGACCGCCGCACCCGTGTCGCAGGGCGCTCTGGTGACGGTGGGCAGGGTGGTGGACGGGTTCCTGGTTGAGGCGGCCAAGGACCCCAACATGCCGCTCGACAAGTTGCTCTCCATTGCCGAGGCAGTGCCAGACAGCGGCAGGCCGGAGCACGACGGGCTCTACAAAGTCGTCGACACTTACCTCAAGGTGAGTGACTTTTTTTTCCTCTGTACTGACATCGTACTTTTCTGTGCTTAAACATTGATCATGTATCATGTCAGATTAGTTTACGCTTTTTGGCTATCTTTCTGTACTACAGGCGCATCCGGAGATGAGCAAGAGCGCGAGAAAGCGGTTGTGCCGGATTCTCAACTGCCGGAAGCTGTCGGAGAAGGCGTGCGCGCACGCGGCGCAGAACGAGCTCCTCCCTCTCCGCGTGGTGGTGCAGGTGCTCTTCTTCGAGCACGCGCGGGCCGCGGCGCTGTCGGGCGGCCACGCCGCGGACCTGCCGGGCAACATCAAGGCGCTGCTGCGCGACAAGTCGTCCGGGTCGGAGGAGGACGAGACCGACCGCGTGGATGAGCAGCGGCTCCGCGCTCTCGCGGCCGGCGCGTCCCCCGGCGACGACTGGAGCGTGGAGGGGCTCCGGCGCGCGGCGTCCAAGATCGCCACGCTGCGGATGAAGCTGGCGGAGGAGGAGGACGACGACGACCACGAGTTCGCGCGCAAGGCCGGGCTGGCCCGCAGCGCGTCGCTGCGGTTCAGGTCGTTCTGCGCCATCCCGGCCGGGAAGCCGAAGCGGATGCTGAGCAAGTTGTGGCCGCTTGGCAGAAGCGGCATTAGCCAATAGTAGCCATCACAATTACGAGTAGTTTTCTGGGTGATCTCATCTTTTTCTGAGGGCGATCTGTCTGGTTCTTCTTCCTCCTCCATCCAGTGACAGTTCAAGGCAAAGTGTACACCTTGCATGTAGTTGTAATTTTAACGGTGACAATAAACAGAAATTGCACAGGGTCCTTTACTTACTCCTCATCTACGTACGTAAGCCGATTCGTTGGTCACGCTTGAGTGGAGCAACGATGAACAAATGATTGTTCGCCGGCTCTCTCCATCAACCACCTCTCACGGTGAATGGTAGTACGACGAAGATGCCATACCATCACCATGCACAATCTCTTGTTTATTCGAGCAGCAGCAGCCCGGCGATTGCCATCCACTTAGCGCCCACGAAGTTGAAAAGGGGGAGACACGAAGAGACATGGAAAAAACCACTTTTCCTTTTTACCTGAAAGATGAGGATCCATTTGTTAATTCGTGCGTGTGGGGAACGGATGGATCAATGGATTTATGCGCGGGCATGATGATGGGATGATAGGACCTCAGCGCGGGTTGCTGGGTCAGCGGCCACTAAACACGAACAGATCAGCATGACATGCGCGCCTTTTTTCTAGCCACCTATATGATCTCCGTCTCATACTAGCATGGGTGATGGGGGCTCATCCGGACCGTCAGGATGGGGCACGCCAGCACAACAATCAGTTGCGGCGATGGTCTAAAAAATTCAGTAGTATTACTCCCTCCGTCCTTAAATATAAGCATTTTTAGTTCGGTCAAAGTCAAACTTTATCAACTTTGACTAATAATATCTATAAATTTAAATAATTTTTGATATAAAAAATTACATATTAAAAAAGTATGTTTCATGAAGAATCTAGTAACATAATTTATATATGATAAAATATTATTAATTTTATATTATTAATGGTCAAAGTTAAAGAAGTTTGACTTTGACTTAATCTAGAATTTCTGCTTATATTTAGGGACGGAGGTAGTACTATATATTTAGAGCAGAGTCTATCTTTCAATTAAATTCTCTCTTATAGGAGCAACAAATTAACAGTGCAAGGTAGACATAAACAAACGGATGGGCACGTCAAATCCTAAAAGACATGCTGATTTTCTCCTACACGTAGTACTAAGATTGTTGCCCGTACTTAATCGGCAGCCGACAGATCACAACCTTGCGTGCACCGGCTCTGCAAAGATCGAAGCTCACCTACGAACCAAACGCAAACCCCTGGAGCTCAGAACCTCCTGCTCCTGCCCATGCCATGGTGGCTCGCATACCACATACGCATAGACACCGGCGCTCGTGTCCAAGGGGGACGAAGCGTCGTCTCGTCGTTGGCGAAAGGCAATCACCCCAAATCGACAAGAACACGGAACACGCACGAGGCAGACACGCAGGCAGGGCAGGCAACCACTAACCAGCCAGCCACCAAACCAAAACTAATCACCGCTCGACCAATTTCCTCGGCCTTCTGCCCGACGCCCTCCCCTCCCGTCCTGCAGGTGGTACGTGCGCGGCTCAGTCGCTGGGGCTCGTGAATGAATGCCGGTTCTTTCGGTCGTTCGTTCGGGCGAGGGAGGACCACAGGCAGGCACCTGCACTCGACACGAGCGCCGGCGTGGCGCTGTCGACGACGACGCCGCGCGTTGATGGCTTGGCTGGCTTCCCTGTTCTATCTGTTCCGCGGATCCGTGACACGCCACGGGTTAAGTCCTTAACCGTTTGCAGCGCCTCTGCGACAGGCTGATGCACTGACAGGCTGAACCCACTCCTGATCCAGATGGTATCGTGGGATGGCACATTTATGTGGTCCTATTTCCTTGCACTAACCCATTTGCGACGTTTATAATTCGTTGGCTGCCAGATTCTTGTTTTGAGAAGTTCTTGGTATCCTTTCGTAGAATGGCATCCTATGCGGTGGAAATGGCACCAGAATGTAGAATGTTAGACTCGAGGTCCGTTTGACCAAGGCTAGTGGGGAGACTTTACAATTTTCTACGGCTCATCGATCTGTTGACTTAAGCTCAAGTCAGAGCTAGTATGCATTAGTAGAGTACATTTGTGGAAAGAAAACGAAAACGTAAACGTAAACGGTCGGTGCAAGAGCTTATTAACCGAAGACCTGACGCTCATGTGGAATCGGCCGGCTTCTGTTACTTATTACAAGTACTGCTGATCACGCCATTAATCAGCGACCACCATGCCGGTAAACAGCGCGCACACCGATGTACTCACAAACTAATCACCCCGACACCGTCGCCAAAGCAACCGGAAATAATCAAATGACAGCAGGATTTGTCCCGCCCGGCGTCTCAGGGGACACGCTGCGTGCAGCACCACCACCACCACCACGACCGGATCGGTCGAGAGGGTCGCGCAGGGGGACAGACCAGCCAAAAAGTCGTCACTTCCTTCAGAAGCATCGATCAGCGCTCGTTTGCTTGATCTCCCCGGCCTGGTGCTGCATGCAACTTGCCGGCTGCGTTCCACAGAACTCTAATGGGGTTGTTCAGGACGACATGGATGATTAAGCGGATAGTTGTGGTTTTTAACTGATTTTTTGTGGTTAACTTTTTTGGGGATGTAAGGAAGATCCTAGGCACGAGGCCAGCAGGACGCCCTGGTCACAGGTGGTTTTCTGGCTTGTAGCCGTGCTTCAGTTAATTAGTTACATGTCTGTGAATAAAAGAGTAGAGATAAAATTCTGAAGCATGTGCACATGAACGAGCATAATGCATTAGCAGTGTAAGCGCAACTGGCAGTGACCAACCTTGTAGGGTGGTTCGTTCATCAGCACGATGTTTAAGAGCTAGTTGGGCCACCATGGTCCAAGACATGCAAGCTAGATGTCCTAAGCTTCCAGCACGGCGATGTAAAAAGTGCCAACATTTGTATCCTGATATTATATTATTGAGTTGCACGTAAGTGTATAGGAGTATCTTTGGTTGTATTTATATTGCTTTCTTTTTACTATCCATATTCCGAGACGTTCATAATCCAGCCTGCAGCCATGTCCACACAGGTTGTTTTCCTGGCTTCTAGCACGGCTTCTTTATAGCAAAAGGAGTCTGCGAAGTACAGTGTGTGTGCATGTGCACACGAAAGAAACCAACACGGTGTGTGTACGTGCGACTAGATGCGACCAACAACATAACAACAAAAGGTGAGAGTGTGATTAGCGTCCTAGTGCAACAGCAAGATCATGTTTGTTGGCCAGTTTTAATCGATCCATGGCACCGGCCAGCTATTTTCTTCATGCACGCCAGAAGAATATCTAGGAGGACCACAGGTATAATTTATCGACGCGATTCGGTTTTATGCTGCGCCGTGCAGGGCTTTTTCCGATCAGGGCGAGATTATTCTTTGTGGAGTTGTAAGCGGGATCCCGAGGCGAAGGATCGATCGGACCAGCAGGAGACATGCATGCATGGTGTCACAGGTTGTTTCCATGGCTCTTGCTTGTTCGTGGATCTGTAAATCAAAGTGGTACAGATCTTAGTCATGGTCATGTGCAAAAAGGAAGGAATTATTGTGTTGTAGATGCAGATAGGCCCGACCAGCGGTTCCCTCCTAATGAAAGGATCGATAGGACCATCGATCGATGTTTTGCGTAAGTTCGAACTTCTCTATGAAGTTTCAATTTAATTTAAAAGCTCTATATTAAAGCAATATACTATAAGATTTACTAAAAGCATATAAATTTAGACTGTCCTTTGCAGGCTCGATCTTCTCTCATGGCTTGGTTGCACCTTCCGAGCACACACACCAGCATCAGCATGACGATGCGTTACGATCCGATGCGATGCGATGTGATGCTGTGCTGCACCTGCTCGATCCGATCCTCCTGGGCCGGCTAGCTGTTCTGTTCCGCCAGCTTCTTCCATTCCATGTCGCTTGCTGCCGCCTGCGAGCGAGATGCGATCGCTGTCGCTGAGGTTGTCTGCAATTCGGCATCGTCAGGTAGCCTAGCTAGCTAGGTAGCCAATCTTTTCTCCCTCCTGTTTCGCCGAACTTTTGTGCGTACGTCCTGATTTGAACCTTGATGGTGTCGAGATTTGTCGTTTGTTTCGGCGGGGTGAGTGCGGCTTGACGCGTCGATGGAGATCGCTAAACAAGCTACTCCCTACAAATGCTGACCGTTCAGTCCCAATCTTTTACCCGCACTGAGTGATTAGAATCAGTGCTGTGTAAAGCAGTCACCACGATAGATTTCAGTAGTCCAGTAGAACGTCTGATGTTTGGTGTGTGAAAATTACTAGTAAAGATCATTCGATATATTGAGATGTTTATTAACTCTAGTACCCTGTTTTCAAGAAAGGCAAATGCCGGCGTTTCTACAGATGGGCCTTTTGAAAAGTACTTCAGACAGCCCCAAGTACAAAAATATTTTTCTGAATGCAGACGGGTGGAAGAAAGAAAAGGCGTTCCCCGCTAGTGCTGATTGGCACCTTGGAGGTTGCTTTCCCGTAAATAAGATCCACAGTTGCAGCAGTGTCCACTCTACAGCGTGCGGACTCGTCCACCTCGATCGCACAGTTAGATTGGGTGACTCGCAATATTTCACCAGCACCACCAACACCAAGCCGCGGTTTGATTAATTATGAAGCTGCTTGCAGAATTCTGCAAGCACTGAAGCTCTTCCTTTTTCTGAGCAATATATGGAGCTCTTCCTAATTTAAGTCCATTTTCTTGCATTCCTGGCTGCAGAAACATGGTGCAAACAACTTGCATGCTGCAGCTTCTTAGGCTCTCTCTGTTTGAGTTAGAACTTTTGAACTTTTAAAAAAGTTGACTGATGGCTAGTTGAAAAGCTGGCTGGTAAAATTTAGATATTAGCTTATTAAATATATATTTAGCTTTTTTTTACATCAAATGCTGTAAAAACAGTTTTCAGTGAGCTTTTCAGTTTTTAGTTTATTTTTACAAAAGCTTGCTTTTCATTATTTCAAAAACGAGCTTTTTAAAACTTTGTTTGTTTCAGCTTCTCAGTTTTTAGCTTTTCGACTAAAAAAGCCAGCTGAGAAGCTGAAACAAAATTCCCTTAGTATTAGGCCCTGTTGGGTACAGCTGGAACTTAATAAAAAAACAGCTTATTTTTTCAGCCGGTAAAAAGCAGCTAAAAAATAAGCTGCTATTTAGTTTATTCTGAGAAGCTGCTGAACTAATAAACTATAAAATAAATTTGTTATTTGGCACAGTTTTTTTTTATTTCTATAAATAAGCTAAAAATAAGCTATGCCCCAACAAGGCCTTAGCCAACTTTGGAAGCAGGAATCCAGCTAAGAGCAGCTTCGTCACGGTCCATCCTATCGCCTAGACGAGCCCTGGACGCCACGCAAGCTACCCATCACGCTACCAATCAAAGGCTCCCTCTGAAAATTCAAACACGACCTTGCGCCCATCCAGCGTCCGCTTTCACGGCCGATCCTCTCAAGCTTTCAGTAGCGCAATTGGACGAGGATTAGGACTGCTAAGAGCAGCCACTTGGACTGAGAGCGAGGTGCGCGGGCCAGGGCGCTGCCGGGCGGCCTCCCCCGTGGGCGGCATCGACAGCTACGCCCAAACGACTGGGTTCTCGGTGGGAACATACCTTTTGCTGTTTTGCAGGCACGTCTCCGCTCGTCGGATGGCCGGGGAGAGAAACACCGGCTGCCTGCCTGCGCCGCCGGCACTCGGCGGCTGGCAACTCGTCGTCCGTCCTACGTCTGAGACTTTTGGGGGATTTGGATGCGAACCAACCAGTGCGGCGTGATGTCTGCACAGCGAAGTCCAGGAAACTCCTGTCTCTCTGTGACGCTCCAGCCACTAGCTTACGGATGATACCACCATCGTTAAACAACAATTAGATTATCCTGGTGATCGGAGGATTCCTGTTCCGTGTCCGCGTGGTCGCGTCTCGGTGGACGGATCGAAAGCACTGGACGGTGTGTTAGTGCAGCCGTGCAGGAAGCTCGTTCCATTGACAGCTTACTTTTCGCCAGATCAACCTGACGTTTCAGAGTCTACTAAGCCTGCTGCATCGTATCGGCTTGGGTAAACACGCACCGCGCACAATCGCGTTGTTTAATCTGCCACGAACTGGTGTGGGGATCTCCTTGCCGAGAAAAGCCCGAGCAGAGCCGCGAAAAACTAAGGTGGCCCTGACACTGCTTATGCAATGCTGACAATATTCGTGTGCATGGCCAGGGCAGGGCACCCTCTTCGTTGAGTTTTTTTTTTTTTTTTGGAAGGGGGGGGGGGGGGGGGGGGGGGGGAATATATAGATGCATTTGGATCTCTTTTGGTCCTTTTGTTGTCCCTGGGAGGATGGGAGATCAGAGCGGGTAGTCTCCGGCAACAACTTGCAAGATTTTCCCTCCAAAAACAAGGCGAGGCGAGGCTAGAGTACTGGATTTGTTCATGGTTGTTTAGTGCCGAAGCGTCCTGGACAGATAGATTCCGATCGCATAGGAGTCAGGGTCGTTCCAAGTTGCCACGTTGAAGCTGCCGTTCCCAACCTCCGTTCTGTATGCTTCGTTTGATTAGAGGCAACGACTTTTGTATTGTTTCGGATCGAGCAGGGGATCTCCTGAATGAAATACTCCTTCCGTCCTATTTTCTCTGTCACTTTAACCTCTTTCAATTATTTTAAATTAATTATTATTTTCACTTTTCAATACATCTTTATCTTTCTCAATGCACATCTCTCTCATCCTCATTTTTAACATATTCTATCTTTTTTAATTCATGTGCTCAAAACTAAAATAACACTTAAATGGAGACGGAGAAAGTAGTACTTAGAATCTTCCCATTTATTTGCCGTCAACATGAACTATGCAATAGCCAACATGTACGCTCTACTACCATTCTGTGTTATAGTTGACATATCGATCGTTCCAATTATATTGGGCGCAATGTGTGCGTTACGCTTGTTGAAAATATGTCTAAATTGTAGGGGACAAACACATTCAAGCTGATGGCGCCATTTCACTGAATTCAAATATCACGGTCGCCGTATCTAGAGTGGTCCAGGACGCGAATACAATGTCCAATCTATACTGACATGGACGAAAATTGATTGCATTCTGTTTCTTCCCAAAAGTCAAAGAAACCTGCACGCTCGTCATCGTAATATCGTCAGTCGTCATCAAAACAGCAAGAGCGAGTCCACGAAACCTGGCCCACTGGGCTGTGCAAATGCTCTGAGTTTGGAAGTAGCCTACCATTCGGCCCAGTGACAATGGCCCTCCACCCGTCTTCCTCCGCGTCGGCGAGACCCCTATACGGCAGCACCGCCATGCATGACGGTGGCCACCAGACCACTGCCCAGGTTGAGTGGCCTCGAGCATTTGCCTGCAAGCTTTGCACTAGTACTTCTACGGCATGCAGCGGCACCGCTCGCCGTGCGCCAGCCATGCATGCCGATCGATTGCGTCCGTATTTGACACAACACGAGCGTGCACCATGCGTCTCCGTACCGTACAGATTGCCGCGGCATGGAGGCAGGCGCCTTCGTATCAGTGACCAGTACTTGCAGCGCTAGCCCGCCCGGACGAACACACAGGCTGGACGTCCGGTGGACACGGGTGGACAGCGACGAACGAGCGTCGGCGTCGATCGTGTGGAAGGCTGGAAGCTGCCTCGTCGGGCCGTCCAGAATTGTTTATCGATCTTCATGCAACGATCGATGAGCGCGCATGGTATCTCGTGGTCGATCGATCGTATGATCTGTGTGCAAGATGGGATTCAGATATAAGTCGTCGTCGATGGCTAGCTGTCCATCTCACACGGGGAGATAGAGCAGCAGTGCAGGTGCAGCCACACGCAAGCACGTACAGTACGAGACAACAAGGCATCTGGGCATGGCATCTGAGCATCTGACTATTTGGCGACAGATTAGCTTGTTATTTCTTGTCCTCTGGTGCAATATTGGCTTCTTGCTACTTCCTCCGTCTAAAATATAAGTATTTTTTAATTTAATAAAAGTCAAATTTTTACCACTAATAATATATAATTAATAATATTTTATCATATAAAATTTATATTTTTTGAATTTATCATTAAATAAATTTTCATAAAAATTATATTTTTATATTAAAAATTATGTAATTTTCAAAATATTATTAAGTAAAAGTTAAAAAAATTTGATACCAAACCTAGAAATACTTACTCGTTTTTTAATTAATGTCACCGTTAATTTTTAAATTTAATTTTGACTATTCGTCTTATTTAAAAAATTTACTTAAATATGTAAAATTTTAAATTGTGATTCAAATAATTCTAATAATAAATTAAATTATATTAAAATATATAAAATTTATCAAAAAAATTTAAATAAAACAAATAATTAAAGTTAAATTTAAAAGTCAATATAATATCAATTAAAAAACGGAGAGCGTATATTTTGAAACCGAGGGCAGTAAGATTTAGTGGAGCTGCTAATCATTATGCACACGCTGCGCGACGCAGCTTCGCCAGACCGTACATGTGCGGCGTTCTGGGTGAACGTACGTGCACTCTGGGCACGGTGTCGCTTGCACGCAGGAGGCATCCCGCGCTAGCAGACCCCGCGCTGTCCGTGGCGCGACGCCATCTCTCCGTGTTCCGGAGCTTCAAGCAGCCACAGCACGAATCCCTGCGCGATCGTCCATGCCGGGTTTGCCAGATTCTGTCGTCCTCGGCATGGATTGGCTTGGCCTGGTTGTTACAGCTGAAATTTAATAAAAAAATAGATTTTTTTAATGGTAAAAAGCAGTTGAAAAATAAGTTACTATTTAAGTTTATTTTGAGAAACTGTTGAATTAATAAATTGTAAAATAAATTTGTTGTTTGACAATTTTAAAATATACCCAAATGAATATAGACCCTTCATCTGCACTAACCTCGAAATTTAAATGGTTTTTTTTACCTCCTAAGAGGTAAAAGCTTTTTAATATTTATTAATTGCTGAATAATTTAATTTAAAAAGTTATTAGATGACAGTAATTAAGGACATATTTTTTATATAAATCAACAATTGAAATCAAATTCTCAATCAAATTAATGTGAATAACATCACTTGGCAAGTGACATTGTTTCGTCTTCTAATAAGTAAGACACGAATTCGATCTAACCGTTGATCTATACAAAAAAAAATGCTTCTCATTACCGTCACCTTCCAAAATTTACTAATTACTTTTCAAATTGAGTGATACAGTAATTAATAATTATTAAATAACTTTTAAATTTCAGTCTCAAAATCAACGTAAATGAATGATCCACATTTATTCAGGGGAAAATTAGATTCTCGACGTCTAAAAATCCCGCTTTTAAAAATTTACTATTAAAAGAATTTTGTACACTTTAATACCAACCAAAATTTCTCCGTTAAGAAATATACCTCTGTAACACTTTCCATCCATCCGCCGTTTGTTCTTCAATCTTCTTTCGTTGAAGCAACCAGCAGCCTCCCCTCTTTCTTCCTCCTCTTCGCAGGGCATGTAATCATTTGGACATCAGCCATCTGAAGGCAGTGCCCGAGCTTGGGAGAGCCACGCGCGAACCTCGGGAATCCGTGTGGAACGCCGCCGCCTCGGCCCCGCCCCTGCAAACACGCCCTCTGAAAATCTCCGAAATATCCTCGGCGCTCGTCGGTGCGGGTGCCCGCTCACCGCTGGCTGGGCCAATGCTGCCGGAGGCACGGTCGATGCCGAGGAAATGGCAGGTCTGGAGGTTTCTAGCTGCCGCGCAGTACCGAAGGAACTCAGTGATGGCGGATGCTGTCGCACGCAGCAGCATAGCTGGGTGCGTCGCGCCGTCGCAAGCCTCCCTGAATCCTTTCATCTGCTGCTGGAGCCTGTGAACGAACTCTCCCTTTCTTCCTTTTGTTTCAACAAAGAAGATAACAGAAAGAAACGGTGATAGATGGAAAACGTGACGAAGTGATATATTTCTTAACGGAGTAACTTTGATTGGTATTAAAGTGTACAAAATTTTTAAAAGCGGGAGCTTTCGAAGTCCTAATTTTTCCCATTCGATAAATAAATTAAAAATAAGCTATATCAAACAAGCCTTTTGGTGGCCCATCATCATCATTGATCGTTCATTCACTCATACGCGTCCAGGAAAGAAGCGTGATGCTAGCTGTCTAGCTCGTGCATTATTCTCTGCTCCTATCCGATTGCTGCCTCAGTGAACCGTCTAACGCAGATCAGTGAGGAGTTCAATGCACCGGTGCGCCGGTGCGCCCGATCGCTCTGAACTTGTCTGGTTGGCTGTCGTTCTGAAAATGGGGAGCAAGAGAAAAGGTACCGAGACGGACGAGGCAGCAGGCCGGCCGGTCCCAAAAAGGCGAAGGAGCAGCAGGGAGTGGCGACTGGCCGGGGCCGAACAGGAGCTCCCAATCATGCGATATCCATCAGAGCCCTGCCGGCTGCCGGGGCCGTACATTCATGTGAGCAGCGCCACCGTGCGCCGGCGCAACAGCGATCGATCTGCATGCACGGGGCAGGCTCGAGCTGTACGGGGCTGGCGGCCATCTCCCGGTGTCTCCTGAGCGGTCGCCGTCGTCTTCATTCGGAGCAGCAGACAATGCCGGCGCTGTGCGGGCGCGTGCGGCTACCACGGCTACATGAGCATGAGCTGGACATTAACGCCGCTACGTAAGCGTGAGCATCAGCATGAGCCTGATACAGGCACAGTGGAATTGATCGAACGGCCGTAGCAAGTCCATGGCAAACGCATGCGCACCACGCCTCCGTGTTCCTGGGTTGCAGCAAGTAGCCGACGCAAGGGACAAATCCCTTGCGTCGTTAGTCATCAATACTGGATTGCGCAGCATACTCTCGCGTGCTAATATCCTGCGTTGCCTTGCAGGTTGCAGCACCAAGCCACCAAGGACGTGGGCTCGATCGACCTGCGTTCGCCTGAATTTCAAGCTGGGCCGCGACGAGCTCGCGCCCGCGGCAAGCCGAGTGGGTCGGCTGGAAAAAGGCCGTAGTGAATTCCAACAGGCTGGGGTTCTCGCGCTCCAGCCGAAACTCTTTTTGTTTTGAACATGCCAACAGAACCAGATTTTAACACTTGCTTTTTCTGATGATCAGTTGTTGAAGGTCCATATAATTTCACCTCTAACAAAAGAAAAATTAAAGAAAGATCACTGTTTCTCAGAAACAGTTTGATTGGCTCAACAACAAGCACTACCTACGCATTGCAAACACAGAATGGTCTTTGTTGTTTAAGCCCCAAAATTCTTGCCACCGATTACCATACTCTGCAAAATGATACTAGTGGTCATCTGTCAGTCTAACTAAATTCAGACTCTTCACCAACTTAAATGCGGTCCAGCCAGCTGCCGATGCTTTCCTGAGAGCCAAACTGAATGTCCTATTGGAAGAAGAAAAAAATGGAGAGGCATGGTCAGATTGACCCTGTTAGATGAAGCATATTGACAACAAGAGCAACAGGGAGATAAACTTACAGAAAGCTGAAGATCTGGAGGTGTTCCAAGGTCCACATTGTTCAGGTCAGCCAATCCATAAAATGCATTGATGTTACTGTCAAGCATCTCATTCCTGCATTGGGATAGAATTGGGTAATCCAAGGGAAGCAGTGTCACATCGTTTAAGGAAGATGGATCCTCGAGACAAAGCAGAGATTCATCCAAGATAGGCTGAGCCCGAGGTGCCTTCCCCAGAGCCTGCGGTTCTCCAGTACACAAAGCAGGGATTCTGACATCATCATCCGGGCCAACAATGGGTATGGTAAGTTCTTCGTCCTGCAGTTCCCACATGTTAAATTCACAAGAATGAAGTAGTGGACATGATCCAAAAAAAAAAACTCAAATAAGATCTTGGTAATGTGCCTACAGGAATTGCATGAAGATAAGATCAAATACATCAATGACGCAGAAAGTAATGATTTTGCTCCAATGATCGTTAGTATAAGAAGTTATACAGAATCTTAAACTATCTACAAACTATTGTTAGTACTGTTGTCAGTGATTGCAAAACAAGGTTACCAATTGTTCCCAACCAGGTCATCAACACTGGTTAGCCAACAGTCTTCACTGGAAAACAGGAGCTGAAAACAAATAACTAGGTGCAGACACTTTTAATTTCAACCTCATATGTTTAAACATCAATGCATTGTCTGAGCTTCATTAGCATGCCCTTAATGGTAACCGATTAAATGTTTAACCTACTTTGCAAAGGTGATGTGAGTTACCTGGTCTAGCAGGATGGAAGCATTCTGCTCAGTTTCACATGGACTGTTATTAGCACGGTGTGGCTGCGGAGTGATTGTCTTTGGAGTTTTTGGACCAATTCCTTCCACAAATGTATCCAGTTCTTCATCACCAATTTCTGTTTCAGGATTTTCCATATGCTTTGTTGGCAATTGGTAAAAGACCTTGGAAACAACAAGCTCGCCATCCTTTTCATCTTCCTTTTCTCCAAGGTGATACTGATGCATCACCCAGGGAGCTCTTTCAGGTCTTCCACCGCTTTGCGGGGTTTTGTACAAAACCAATATCTTCTTCCAACCTTTCGTAACACCATTGTCATATATGGCTTTGGATCTGCCTGTCTTGTGCCATCTCACATGCTCATCAGAAACAGCATGATCACTGCAAGTGATGACTCTTCTACGCTTGCGCTGGCCACAACCATATGCTTTCAAAACTCTGTGGAAAAAATGAACAACGTTGCCATCTTTCTTCATACCTAGAGGATGAGTAAGTACCATGTTTAAAACATGAAGACACAATCAATATTGATAATTATTATGAATCATGTATATATGTGCATAGATATGAGATCCCAACAAAGAGTTACCAACCAGGAAGATTTTCAGGGTGGGAATAGCAGATTCCTTCGTCGTTCTCTACTGTTGCAATAAATTCATCAATGAACACATGGGGCTCCGAACCTCCCAGCCCAATCTTTTTTTCTAAATGTTCAAGCAATTGCAAATCAGAAGGATCAAACTTGACACCAGCAGGCAACCCAGGCCACTGCACGGAAACCTGTCAAATTTGGAATGCAGTAAACAATTACTAAAACTATGTTAACTTCAATTTTATGAGCTTAAAGCCAAATCTCCCTCCTCCCTAATCCAAACAGACCAAACACACTTACATCACTGTTATCAATGTAATTTTTGCAGTTTGGGCATTCCATCCGTGCTTCTGCACCTAATTCACATATCTGGCGGTCAGCGCAGATAGCTGCATATCTTATTTTCTTAGCAAATCCCCTGCCATTAATAAGCCAATACCTGCAACAAAAGAATTGTCTTAAGAGTAAGCACACAAACTAATTCAGAAGCACATGTACTGGCATTGTGCATGGTTATCAGTATATGTAGTTGTGCAAGTAACATGAATGACAGTGCGTTGCTTCAGTACCCTGTCTGTAAATACCTTTGCGCTCCGTTTCTTTACCCAATAAAAATGCAGGTTATCACTAAACCGGCATTTTGATGTTTGCAACCACCGGCGCCTACATTTGAAAGAAATGTTACGCTCATCACCCCCACCCCCTAACCACCGCCGCCGCCGCGCGCGCACACACGATGACTGAAAGAAAAATTCTACTCTAATTCCACCAGCGGCGGCGGCATCCAAGCAGTCACAACAATACAGACAGTACTACAGGAGCTGCGATCGTAATTTCGAAAGGCGGCCAGCGGGCGCTGGTGGGCAGAAAGAACCCTAGGGAGCAGCACTAAACCCGCAACCAAAGCAGACAGGCTAAATGTACCATGCCACCGATCAAAGACCCTAACGAGGGTGAAATCACGAAAAGGAGTGGGGGATGGGATCAAGATTACCTCGCCATGGCGGCGGCGGCAGGACCCAATCCGACCCGCTTCCTCCTCCCCCACCGCGCTTGCGTGCGCTGAGAAGCCAACGCGCAGCTAGTAGTAGGCGGGCTGGCGGGCGGGGCTCGAATGGCGGGAAAGCTCTCGGGGCGGCGGGAAGGGAAGGAAGGCGAGGAGGCTGGCCGGGAGACGCGGAGCCTGTCACGCTGCTCTGCTCCGCTCTGTCGGGCCTCGGGCGCTCGCTTTTTCGCTTCGGCAACCCCGAGCGCAGTGAAGCGAGGCGCGACCGTTGCAAGGCTCGCAGCTTCCTTCGCAAGCCGCGCACGCGCCCCGAGCGCGTCGGTTTCGTTCACACCCGGCTTCGCGGGGCGCCGGTGCGTTTCTTGGCGCGCGCATCTTCTCGGAATGGGCCGGTCCAGCCACGACGATCGACGCTGTGTTAACGGGCTCAATGTTCCACGGGCTTTTTTTAACCGGCGATTTGTTAAGAAAATGAGCCGAAGTAGCCTGTTGGGCATCCGCATCTCCCTGTTCATTCGCCCTGGTAACGTCTGCAACACCGAAACGGCCAAGCAGATTCCGCGCGCGCGTCTGGATTGACACGTGCCGGTCAACATATCAAATCATTCTTTAAATTAGTGGTATGTCTGATCACCAAATTAGCTGCACCTATAATTCCAGCTCAACCGGCTCGTGAAGATTCTTTTTCGGAAAAAAAAGAGGAGACACGTTGCCCTGCGGATAAATGAGGGGTTGAAGACATGACATGAACGGAAAGAAAGGTAATAGGACCGCGATAGATCGCCAGCGGCAAACCCGCCTTAACCAACCCTTGTCGCGGGCGGTCGTGTGGTTGAACGAATTCCAGTCAAGAAAGTGCCAAAGCTAAAAGCTTTTTCCTTGCTTCCTCAATCTTGTGCGCATGCATTAGATGCCACGGAAAGTGGTTAAGTAGAAAAGAACCCACGCTTAAGTTGAACGCATCAACCTGAAAATGGATTAAAATTTTCCGCGGGGGATCGGCGGAGATGACCACACGATCGAAGCCGTCGCGCTGCCTCTCGTAACGAGGTCCGCACCCCGCCGGGACAGCAATGCCGGGATCGATCGATCAGTCGATCACCGGCACGCGTCCAGTTGCAATCGACGCCAAGGCACCCCCTGGCCTGGCCGCTGGCCACGTACCGTGCGAGCACAAGGTTCGTGACGCCGGCAAGTCCGCCAATGAAGAAGAGTCAAACAAACGCTATCCGTCGCCGGCCGGCAGGTGGATACGCCCACGCCACACGGTGTCGCTCCAGCAGCGATGTCGACGGCTGCAGCTGCGCGCGCGGGCTGGGCGAAGGCCGCAGACCGCGGCGATGCAAAAGGATAGGAGTACGCCGCACGTGCCTTCCGCCCGGAGAAACACGACGCGGTCCAACCCACCAGCCAGCGGAAGCGCGCGGGCGTTATCTATCCATCGGGAAACGGGCGGCACGGCGAGTAATAAAACAGAATCGATTGGTGGCCATGCCGCGCGAGCCCATGGCCTGGTCAATCGTGGCAACGAAGCCGCCCAGCGACGCCGTATCTGGACGACTAGTCATGTGCAGTACGACGCTGCGTCGCGGCCACTTTGTGCGTCGCGTAAAATTCCACAGGAAAATGACTACGCGGATGGCACCGCTAGAGTAGACTATAGGTCGGCACGGGCTGGATCAGCAGCGCGCGTGCGGTTCGTATGTGCCGAAATATCTCGCCGGGTACGAGAAATATCATCTTGACTGTTATCAGCGTAGTGCCAAAACTGAGTGCGCCAATGTTTCGCAAGCTAATAAGTCCCTAAGATTGACCGGAAATTACGAGCTTCGAGCTCATGCTGCCGATACTGGCTTTGAAGATCGTAGAGGACAGAGCACGATGAAAAAGTTCCAACAAAGTTCAGCCAGTTCATTTTGACAACTGCAGCATCTCTCTTTGAGCGGTGTTGCCAGGCGTGCACAAGCCAACATGCAACCAGCCAATTCGCGGCAAGTTTGAGAATCTGGCTGAAGTGGACGCCCGACAGGAACAGCCTGTTTCCACCCCCCTCAGCGCGGAGCACGCATGCTCCGCTCCGCTCCACTCATCCAAGTTTACGCCAGCACGCACAGGTCGCTCAACAAACAGAATAATTTTCCTGAGCAAATGCCAACACAGCAACACTTTTTCACTCCAAGATTTCAAGATGGATTACCCAATTCCGACCTGCCAAACTGGCCATTTCGCCAAGGGCAACATGACAGGAATCACAGGATTCGACACTGTCCAGATCTTACCCACCAGCAACGGCCATCAAAAGGCGGACACCACTTTCTGTTAAGATATCAATCTGGTAATACTTTGACTAGGTTTGAATCGCAAGATGTCAGTCGCAAACAGTTAAACAGGTCAGTAAACTCGGACCAGAAAAGTCGAACAATATCTCGGAGCCACTGGCGATAGTCAGATGAAGGCTATTGGGATTGGAGGTATAACTAATGCATATATGTACAGAATAAATAAGGACACAGCAGGTAACTAAAAATTTACAGCATAAATAAAGAAGGAAAAAAATCTGGAATATCGCTCAGTATGAAATCTACAACGGTTCTCTGAGTTCATATATCAATCATGGAAGTAATGAATAAACTCAGGTGGTACAAAATAAGCACAACACTGCTGAGCTCTGAAAAAGAACGCCACCATCCGTCAGGCCTCCCATGGTTTCCAAAACAAAATCATGAACTCAATCATCAGCCAAGCGATCACTCAACTAAGTCAGCCAAATCGTATCAGATACAACCCAGCTACGGCAGGGTGTTCCTCCAAAGGGACATCAGCGACGTCCACACGCCACAGGCCATGCTGCAACAAACTGTGGTGGTGACTAGCCACTCTCTCTCATGCAGTGGCCTGGGAGAAGATATCTGTACCGATCGACTTGCTCCAGCAGGTAAGCAGGAAGATGAACAGCAGAGTATGTACTTGGAATAGGCCCCAGCTTCGCAATGATTTCTTGGAATGTGTATTCTTCAGGAAGCATGTCGAAAAGATCAGCCCCTTGGCATATGACATGCTGAATCCTTTTTGGGTTTAGGAAGTACTTGAATCTAATCCGATCAACGTGGCTGTAAGCTTTCATCTTGAAGATGAAATCATTTATGTAGCGGAAGCAGAAGCTGCAGTGCCACCCTGAATCAGCAAGAAGGTCATCTGTTTGCCGGAAATGTGCATATCTCGTCTTTCCTGCTCGGTATCTGTGTACAGAAGCTCTCCAACTCTTGTCGTCAAGGAGGAATTCAAATGAGTAAAGATAGTTCCTGAGCTGGAGATGAAGTATCTCAGGAATATCATCACACCATCTCAACAGGTTGATTGTATGCCCACTTGGAATCTCATCAACATCAGACATGATCAACAGGTCATCATCTGTGATACCTGCAATCTTAATAAGCTGGTCTAGAGCAACCCTTTGATACGATTCCTCAACAAATGGGTTCTCCCCCTTCACAAACCTTCCCCCTATCATGCCATAGGTCAACCGAGATTCAGCAAATTCAAACTTTTGGCGGTTTTCCTTGAAGTGAAGATCCTTCTTTATGCTGGTGAAGGTTGAGTTTGATTCAAGAAGCACGAACTCTGATACATATGGGCTAAGCTCATGCCAACGGATATCAAGAATGTCAAGCTCATTGCTGAAGAGAACAGCATCAAAGACACGGCGTGGAGTCTCCCGGACTTTCCATCCATGCAGCTTACAAAGGTTATCCATAGAGACATTTTCATGGTAGTAGTGGGGTAGAACTTTGAAGGGCTTTGGGGGCTTTTCCCAGATTGGACGCAGGAAATAAGTAACCTTCTGCCCATGCACATATATGAGAAAGATCAGAAGCGGCACACCTATCAACAAGATCAAGAGTGCCCTCAGATCAAACCCCCGCAATGCGCACTTTAGCCTTGACATGCTCAGAATTGACTTTGAATCATGCTGCAAATAAATTCAGGATGTGAGTAAGAAACAAGGTACACAGCAATAGAAATTAGAAGAACAAATGAAGAACTGTAAGATACTGTAATAAACAATTGCAACCATCTAATTCATAGTACTAAGTATATACTATTTATAAACACCAGTGCACTGTACAGACCATAAAGTTGGGCAATAAAACTGATTCCCCTAGCTCAGGACATGAGTAACTGATTAAATCTCAGAATGCATCGCAGTTACAGTACTCCCTCCAGTCCAAAGAGAAGGTCGTTTTGGACAATGCTTTGATCAAACATTGGGATTATAAATTACAAATAAGTTTTAACTTGTTAAGTTTAAGAATATAAAAATTATATGATTATTAGATTTGTCTTGAAAAGTATTTTCATTAAAAGTATAAATATATTTTTTTTTAATAAATATTTTTATAAAAAATAGAAGTCAAAGTTAAAGTTATGTTTCGGAGCCCATGTCACTGTCCGAAACGGCCGGAGGGAGTACAGGATTTGGGTTGAAATCATTTGCAGGCGTAACGTTTAACTCTAATAAAGTGGAAATGACAATAATGGCACACTATAGGAGTAGGAATACGCTCAAAGCCTATAGAAAGGACATGAAGCCAACCGTTCAGCATAGGGAACATCACACCTATCACAAATTCCTAGGTTTAGAATAGACCCAAGTTTCATTAATATCTCCCGTGAATATGAGTAGCCGAAAGCATATTGCAAGTTTTTATTTTACTACTGTAATAATACGGCATGTGCAGTAGATTAAATAAGTAACCGGTGGACGGAGGGAGGAATATGCGCATATTTTCTTAAACAATTTATGTCTCTATCAGTGATGGGCTGGTGCGGATCCACCAACAGCAAAGCAAAACGACAATTATTTTAAGATTTCCCTTCGAAAACACCCTGTGATGTTTGCTTACTTTTGCGGCCTGAACCCTGAGCATAGCACGAACCAACCGGGAAATTATCGGAAAGCTTGAAACATGTACTACAGAGAGATGATTCCGTGATTAGGCCAGAAAACTCAGGCAGCCCGGAAGATTCTATCATTCTAACACAACCAGAAGCATCGCTTCGCCGATTTCTTTAGCATCACCACCTAATCCGACCTCTGCAGCATATCGGCACATATAGATTCCGCAGAAGCAATTAAACGAACGACCTGGACGCTGGACTCCGCGAATCTCACCAGACCACGATCGGGACTAGCTAAACAGCAGTGCCGACACGAGCACGAGCAATCGGAGCGACCGCAGCGTGTAGCAGCACGCGGCGGCTTTTAGCCCATCCGAACCACGATAAACCGGCAGGGAAGAGGGAAAAGCAGGCAGCTCAACAGGGCGGGAGAGCGAGAGAGAAAGGGCCGGACAGATCTGGAGGGCTGTCTCACCTCGGCGTCGCAGATGCCTTCGCAGATGCCGTCGGTCTTCTTCCGGTTGCAGTACCCAGACTCCATCGCGTCGAGGAGCGACAGGGCACGGACCGCCCTCTGCTGCGGAGCGGGTCAACACCGCACGCGCGCCTCCCGCGCCCGCGTCCCGTCGAGCCGCGTGGCTCCTCCAATGGCGCGCGCGATCGTCCCGCGCGCCCTGGCCTCGCCGCCGG
>BCLG01001349.1:44303-55987 GCA_001602295.1 Zoysia matrella | reverse complement strand
GGGGATCGTCCCATGCTTGCGCGCCGACGGCCGCGGCCAGCCCGCGCGCCTCAGCGCCGCCGCCTGCGGCGACGCGTTGTCGACGTGGCGCCTCGTGTCGGACTCGGGGATGCACGTCGCCGTCGACGTCGCGGACGCGGCGCCCGGGTGGATGGACGGAAGCGGGATGCTGTGCCTGGACGTGGGCGAGGACGGCCGGAGCGTCGTGACCAACCCGTGCAAGTGCTTGCGCGGGGACGGGACGTGCGACCCCGAGCGCCAGTGGTTCAAGCTGGTCACCAGCACGAGGAGCGTCGCGCGCAAGCCGACCATGCGCACTTAACTCCGGTTGCTGAATGCGGGGCGGCATGTTAGCTAGTCCGTCCGACGCCCAGCGGTGCAGCAGTACTGTTGTGTCATCGAGAAAAGCAGCTGAAATTGTTCTTTCGGCTCGATCGACCCCAGAAAAGATGTTACTACAATACTTATTTGTGCTTGCTGAATCGTAAGAGGTACACAGATGAACCTAGAAAAAAAATACTTAAGCCTTTTTGGAACGCATAAATTTCACAGGAATCTTACAAAAATTTCAAAAGAATCAGTTTAACTTCACAAAAAAAAGAAAAAAATCCCACGTGCAAAGAAGATCTTACTACAGTGAAAAGTTGGAGAAAATAACCGGCGTGCCAGCCAGAGACTCCGGTTGTTAATGGTGCATGCTACGTTGCTGTTGGGGGTATGGCTGATGAAAGCGCCGGAGGAGACAGAATGGACCGAGAAAGAAGCGACGCTGCACAGTGCGTTTGAGAGCTCAACCGGTACCCGGATGGGCGTGCGGGTCCCCGGTCCGTGCAGGAACCAGAGATCATGGGCGTCTTAACGACCCTGTTTCGTACGCGATTTCCACGGCAGTATTAAGCAGGTCCTTGGCGCAGTTGGCGCGTCAACACAATCCCATGCACTTGAAAGCTCGTCGTTGCGTACGTGCTGCGTGACAGGTCCATGCAACGAACAAACGAACGGCTTCATCTATCCTATCGATCCTGGGAGTAAGCTATCTGTGCATGCATGCATACCTCTGATTTCAAATTCGATCCTGGGATACAGCGTGATCTGTGAAACAGACTCGATGATCATGATGCTGGCTTTATGCGGCATTCCATCGAGATCGACATATCAGTATACATCGATTTATACAAAGCGATCTCTTCATCGAGAACGTTCATGTAAACGCTTTGTTGCTTCACTTGCTTGCAGGAAGACTGTTTTCCTGAGGAATGATAAAGAAGAGCCGTTCATAGGTCGCAAAAAATAAAATGCATGCAAACACAATTAACCAGCAAACGAAACAAAACATGCAGCTGCATGTGGTTATATTACAGTGAGTTTGGACTTTGTTGGAGCCAGTCACTCGGTGCTCAGTTACTCGATTCCAGTAAGCGTGCGTACTTGAACACGATAAAACCAACATACACACATGTATAAAGATGAAATATACATGAGTAAATTTCACAAAACTGCAACTATTTGCATTTTATATCAAAAAACTATATTATGTCAATTTCAGAAAACTACAGCTATTTGAACAATGTATCAAAAACTAAAACTTTGATATTCGGACGCACATGTAAGCCTCATTGACTATTGCTCATTTTGTAAGGCTGACATGTGAGGTCAGGTATAAAAGATGTAGTTTTGTGATAAACAGGTCAAAATAGTTATAGTTTTTTGAAATTGACATAAAAATTGTAGTTTTCTGATACAACGATGCAAATAGTTGTAGTTTTGTAAAATTTACTGAGTACGCATAGACAACTCACAACACGAGAACCATATCTATGGGCTTTATATGTAAATAACCCCCTAGTCACAACAACATATTTGCATGCGCGTTTTCAAAGTTGAGCAGCAGCCGGTTCCTTCCATCCAGGTGTAACTACTAGATCAATTCGTCGTTAATATTTCCCTGCTCGACAAGAAAAACGATATTTGAGTCATGTAGTATAAGCTAAGATATGGATCGAATAAGAATACTTAAAGTTTGATTAACATTAGCTTTGATTATAACCGACCTCCGAAACCTGCGGCTCCTGCGGCTCCCTGGTGGTGAAGCGCACCATGAGGCCGTGCTTCATGTAGAGCGTCGTGTTGAGCTTGGGCTTCACCTCCTGCCCCGGCAGCACCTCCACCCTGAACCTCGCCAGCACCGCCGCCGCCGCCGTTTTCATCTGCGTGTACGCGAACCGCTTCCCGATGCACAGCCTCGGCCCGGCGTTGAACACCGCGTACTTGAACGGGCTCTCCCCGGCGCCCGCGAACCGGCCGCCCTTCATCCACCGCTCCGGACGGAACTCGAAGCAGTCGGGGCCCCACGTCGCCTTGTCCCGCCCCATGGCGTACGTGTAGTAGATCACGCGCTGGCCCGCGCGGATCGCGCTGCCGTCAGGCAGCACGTCGTCGGCCAGGGCCTCCTTGAAGTCGGCGGGAACCGGCGGGTACAGGCGCATCGTCTCGGTCAGGGCCGCGTGGAGGTAGTCCATCCTGGCGACGTCGCCGCCCGCGGCGTGGACGTCGGCGAGGACGCGGGACTCGACGTCCGGGTGCGACGCGAGGAGCCAGAAGAACCAGGCCAGAGCGACGGAGCTGGTGTCGCGGCCCGCGAGGATGAAGCTGATGCAGAAGTCGCGGAGGAACGCGTCCGAGTACCCCGCGCCCGGCTGCGACGACGACATGAGCCGCGAGAGGAGGTCGCACCGGCCGTCGAGGTTCCCGAGCTTCCGCAGCTCGGCGCGGCGCTCGTCGACGGTCCGCTGCGCGAACTCCCGCACGGCGCGCGCGACCTCGACGAGCTCGCGCTCGCCGCCGACGCGGAGCCGGCGCTTGGCCTTCCAGACGAAGGGCGGCGTCACGAAGCGCGTCAGCGAGAGCTCCGTGGCGCGCTCGAACGCGCGCGCGAACGGCACGTCGGGGAGCCCGTCGGCGAGGCAGCCGGTGTCGACCCCGAACGCGGCGGCGCAGATGTTGTCGAACGTGAAGCGGAGCAGCACGTCCTGCGCGTCCACGGCGTCCCCGCGCTCCGCGACGCGCTCCAGCAGCGGAACCAGGCGGCCGTGCACGAGGCGGTCGATGGTGCCCGCCGCGAACGAGAGGAACCGCGCCGAGTGCATCTCCGCCGTGGCCGCCCGCCGCTGCGCGCGCCACGCGTCGCCGTCGGCGTTGAAGATCCCCTCGCCCAGCAGCTCCGCGAACCGCTCCCGGTAGTACGGCCCCTTGGGGTAATTCGCGAAGTTGGTCCTGAGGAGGTGCTCGACGTTAGCCGGCGACGAGGTGATGACCCCCGACGAGCCCCCGCCCCACATGCCGCGGTACGGGAACGTGCCGCCCGCCCGGGCCAGCGCGGCCGCGCCCCAGTCGTAGATGTCGTCCAGGTGCGCGAAGAGCGTCGGGATGACGCCCAGCACCGGCCACATCACCGGCCCGCCACGGGTTCGGGCCGACACCCAGCTCGCCAACGCGCTGCAGACGAAAAGCAACGCCGCGGCCACGGCCAGGTCGGACGCCCGCACGTACTCGCGGACGAAGCGCAGCGCCGTGGCCACGAGCGCGGCCGCCATCTCGCTTCGATCGTTACAAGCGCTGACGAGCAGCGTTCGCGATGGGGTGGAGGAGCGCGACCGGTATTTATAGGGCAGCGGGGTGCCACGGGCGCATGTTGGGCTGTTCGCTCGCTGGCTACGCACCGGGGCCGGCGCCGCAAAGGCTAGCTCGAGCCTCGATCGGCCGGAGTTGTGCACGCGAACGTCCGTTCAGTCGGTTCTCGAAGCCGAGCGGCATTTATGCTGGTGTCAAGGCGGTTTACGCTAAAGTTTTTTTTTTTTTTTGAGCCTGGTTTACGATAAAGTTTGGAGCGAAGGGAATGTTCATGGCCTCCAATCTCCATCCTGGTCTCAGCTTAGGTTGAATATCAATATCTCAACCGCTGGATCTGGATCGATGCACACACATGTCGTCCACGACGCACGCAGCTACGAATCGTCCAAAACTGACGCCTCCCATCCCACGGACTACGTTCTCCGGGATCGCGCGAAGCGGCGCACGATCCTGACGCTGATCCGGCACGTCCCGCGCAGTTTTCCGTGAACCGCCAGTTAAGCATCGGATCGCGTCGAAAGAACTCGTGTGCCCGTCCAAGAAAAGAAAGAAGGGCAGACGACGGTGCCTCACGCATGCTGGTCGCGTTCAGCAAGCAAGGCAGCAACACCTTCCGCGTGCTGCGACGACGAGGATCCTTCTTGCCGTATAGTGGCGACGCGTACATTTATCTCGTTTGAAAAAACAGAGAGAAAACAAAAAGTATTTCACAGAAATGGGATACACGGTTTCCTTGGAAGGTCCTGCTCGAAGAGGCACTAGTAGCTTTGGAGGTGTGGGGACTGGGAAGGGTGCACAAGGGGCAGCATCATACTGGGCAATGGAGCAGGGTGGCAGATAGCTGGTGCCCGGTTTGACGAACTGGTTGGTGAAAGCGATAGAGAGCCCAGGAGTGGAAACTAGCATTGATCAGCAGTCAAAGACCTTGGTTGCGTAATAATTTTCCGGCCGTTCCGGTGACGTTTCCCTGTCGCCTCCATCCAAAAAATAGGTGGTTCTATCAAAAGACTACTGCTAAACGAACGATAAGGTTCTTTCCACCCCACAGGCATTACCGTTGCGTGGAGCGCGCGCATTTGCCTCTGCTTCATTCGTGCTTCGAGAGCTTTTGGCTCAAATCCATGGTGTTTCGTTCGAAGCAACTAGCCTGTACGGCAAAAGCCATGATGAAACGGGGTTCAACAGTTAGCTAGCAAAACATTCTCTGTAAGAGCAGTAGACAAGCAGTAGGACTATATGCTTTGGGATTACCTTTTTCATGATCCGTTTAATAATTATTTTCTCAAAAACGGATTTGGAAAACAAATTTATGTTTCAGAGACACGTATCTGTTCTGGTAGCAACACATTCAGAGAAACTTGCAATGTTTATCAGGTCCATTGACGCGGTTCTACCCCGTTTTCTGAAATCTGTGTGGTTACACGGCTTAAACTTTTACATATCGCACCAATAAGAATCTGGCTGCATTCGGAAGTATGCACAAATTTTTTACAGCTTTGAGGAAAAGAAGGCATACAATCGAAAGCTTCAGCATTTCAACCTTGAAGAAAGTGCATCAAAGATAGTATTATGTTTACTTGGAAGGACAGGTCTAAATGGACAACAAGCTCCAACTCGACGGTAATTGACAAGGTCATCATATTTTGATGCTGTACACAATAAACTTTGAGATGGCTGAAATCAAGTTAACACGATGAAATGGTGGATATGTTACAAATTATGCAAACTAGAAGAGGCCTTTTCATCCCAGCTCCATCCACTATGCAGGAAGTGGCTCTTCCAAAACTGTTTAATCCACAAGATATCATCAACACAAAATAGAAAAAAGTACACCTGGTGAAATTAAAATGGCTTTTCTTCCTGAGCAAAGGCATCAAGTGTAATGACGTAGAACATGAGATCAATACCTTTCGTTTTTTCTGGAGTTTCTGGTCTTTTGGGTGCCTTAGATGGCACATCAGGAAGCTCAATAACCTCATCCGTGTCTTCTGAAGCTTCTGCATCGGTTGGTGCTTTTACCTTCTCTTCAGGTCGTACTTCAGTAACTGGAGCGTCCGGCAAAGACTCAACAGCAAGCTGCAAAGAAAGATGATGCAAGAAACAAAATTTTCAGAAGATTTAAAAGACTCAAAATCAGGCTTTGTTCAGTTCGGAGTCTCAAACGTTTTAATGCGATTGCTCTAAATGGAGCATGGACAAGTTCAGACAAAAGCATCCGGGCCTTTCAAGAAGTGCTCTCCCAATAGACAATAGGATTCAGAATAAGGAGGGCCCGGATCAAGGAGGATGACTCTACTAAAGCTCAAGCGCCCTAATAGATGGTGTACTCATAGGAAGTTTAAATGGTTTCACAGAGCTTATGAAGCCTCCTTTCTTTTGTCTCAGCCCATTTTCGTGGCCTGATCATATGCAGTGTAAATCATGTGAGAGGAGAATTTATTGAATCATGAGCTATACAGTGTAAATCAGGCCCCAAGCACATTTTCGGGCTCCTTTGCATGCCGTAGAATTTGGGTTGCTTAGAAAGAAAAATTGAGATCTCTAAAAGCTTCTTGGGACAAACCTGAGCCTCTAAGTTTTCAAATTCAGCCATAACAGCTTCTTCGTCCTCAGCTGATAGCTGCTCGCCCAGAACAGCATTTATTTCCTGTAATCAACAGAAGAGGATAAACAGGTTCATTAAATTGTAGTTGTGGCAACATAAAAATGTAACAATTTAGCCACTTGTTATAAATTGCTGCTCTTATATATGTTATGCTCAAATTTTCTTTTCAAGAAACATCTAAAAATGGGCACCCAACCAAAGTTGCATCTGAAGACAAGATAGAAACAGAACGATACTTCTACATTGAAACAATACACAGGTGCTTCTCAATATCACTTATATGTTGCTACCACAGCAGCTATACAGTGTAACAGTTTCCACAAATGAATCAAATTTGGCCTTCACAAATCTAATCTGATGCACCATTTTATGTATTAACTAGGATACTGCAAACGAAGTTGCTTATAGGAGATAAGGACTCCTCGCTCCCAAAAAGATTAACAGAGAATGGATGTCACATTCACAATAGCAAGTAGAAATCATTGTACAGGCAGAGTCTTACATCCTGATAAGCCTTAGCCTCAGCTGTGTCATCCATCAGCTTTTGGACATCATCAATGTTTATTTCGTTCTGTATAGATTTAAGAGCAGCGTTTCCAGCCTTCAGGCTATCAAATACAGCCTTTTGTTTACTAGCTAATTCAATGTCGGCCAGCTACATTAAGACAGAAAAAATTGTGAGATTATTATACAGAAAATTAAGAAACTCTAGTATCAATTCCATTTATTCAAGAAGATATATTGAACTTCAAGCCTATACGATAGTATTTAATTCATTATCAAGCAAGAAGTTTTCTAATGAACTACAAACCTGTTGTTCAACATTCATTTGCCATGTGTCAACTTGTTTTAGAAGCTCTTCTTGAGCTTTCTTCTTCTTAAGAGCAATCAAAGCTCTATCACGCTTCTTCTGTTGAACCAATTGACGTGCAGCTTCTTTTTCTGCCTCAATGACTTTCTCAAGCTGGAAGAGGAAAAAAGATTCGATATGAAAATTGTGATCGTATACCAAAAAAAAAGGAATATTTGGCTGCAACACTGTAGTTTAAATTAATATAAGCTCAAAAGATGAAACATGGCACCATTTCATTGCCTAAGTTTCTAGTACGAAATTCATGACCAAATTTCACAATTAAAAATATTTGCATCTAGTTAATAGCTACACCGTCTAGGACCTATTTCACGAAACTACAACTGCTTGTAGCCTCAGATCCACTAAAGTGCACCGCAGCTTTTTCAGAATAGTAATGGAATAGCAATCTGAACCCACATGTAAGTCAAATTAGCTGATTCATATTCTGTGCTGTTACAGTTTTGGAAACATGTAGTTTTGTTAAACAGAGGGAACATGCATCCTTTGTGAAATGTACCCAAAATTCAACTGTTTGTATTGGCAATGGCGAGCACTGAGGGAACATTATAACCACAGAGTACTCAACTTGCAGCAGCTTCAACTATGGTTGCAAAGACAGACTCCAGAAACCATGTCTCCTTTTTTTTCCTAGATGCTGTATTGTCTCGGCACCTGAATTTGCAATTTCTGAAGGTATCGGTCTGGAGCCCCTCAGCTCCAGCTACAGCGTTGTACCTAGTTTAGAACTAGACAAAGACAGGAGAATCTAGAATCCTTCGATATATTAGCAAGTCGGCACGAATCCGTCCGATCAGCAATCAAAGTCACTCTACTCAATTCCTGATCAGATCCCGAGCCAAATATGCACCCGTGCGGCGACTGGTGCGGCGATCGACATGGGCGGCCGGCGCCAAATCTGTGGCGACCCCTCTCGGCCTCACGGTAGGATGGAGTGGAGTACAAGCGAGGGGTAGGGATTTCCATGCGCCCGGGGGAGCAACGGCGAGGGTTAGGGGAAGCAGACCTGCTGCTGAAACTGGGCGAGCTTGCGGCGCTGCGTCTTGAGGGTGAGGATGGCCCTGTCGACGTCCGTGATCTTGGGCTTCTTCACGAAGATGTTCCCCATCCCGTCGCGACTGCCGGCAGGGAGGTGGCGTGGCGCGGCGACCGCGGAGAAGCTGGAGGGAGAGGGAAAGGCGGACCGGAGACGGTCACGGCACCGCAGTTGAGCGAGCCGGCGCCGACGACGTGTGGGTCCGGGTCGGCGTCGCTGGATCCCGGCGGCGGGGCCCGTAACTTCTCTCTATCTTTTCCTCTTGAGCAAGGGCCCGTTACTTCTTCTTTCGAGGAAGGAGAAGAAACGTTGGGTCTGGCGAACCAGGCCCATCTTCCCATCTGAAATCTGAAATCTTCCGCACCGCGCACCTCCTCTTCCTGCGATCACCTCCCTGTATGTCATTCTCTGTTTTTCTTATCAACTCTGTTCTTCATCGTCAAACTAAACATGATTATGTCTTGGATAGTTTATTTTGGTCGCTACATAACTTTAGTCATGCTCATTTTTTACGTTGATAATTTCTGAATTAAATATCGTACTTAGATTATTTTCTCTGATTCCAACAACCCTCGACTGAACCGTGGCGTGGTAGACGCGCTCTAACACAAAACTAGATCTACACAAAAACACATGTCCAGCTCCAGCCTCCAGTCCAGGTTCAACCACCAGAACCATAGGGCAATCCATGTCCATGATGCGGTGGTTGGCAATGCCAAGTGGTGTACTATAACATCTGTAAAAAAAAAAAAACTATCTCCGTTTCAAAATATAAGCAATTTTAAATTTGGATAAGATTAAAATCTTTTAACTTCTACTTAATAATATTTAAAAAAATTACATATTTTTTAATATAAAAATATAATTTTTATGAAAATTTATTTAATAATGAATCAAACATTATAATTTTTATATGATAAAATATTATTAATTATATATTATTAGTGGTCAAAGTGATAAAATTTTGACTTTGATTAAATTTAAAAATGTTTATATTTTGAAAACAGAGGGAGTACTGTGCTATAGCAATTTTATCTGGTATACTATCACATCCTCAATGCAGCAAGTAGCCATGTTATGCCCAATGATTCGTCACGTTTTGTCGAGGCCCTGTCTTCTTCCCTCTCTCTCGAGCTCTTCGATCATCCACGTGATTCTTCTTCTTTTAGTCCCTGCTGATCTTGTATCTAAATGGGATGCGATCCTCAACGTGTCTGGCTCCTACTGAATCACTCCATATCCCGTGCTTCCTTTCACCTACTTATCCAAACACCGGCATCACCCGGCTCGCTCTGCAAACAGCCTCTGCCAATAGTTCAAACCTACCTGAGGCTGAGACATGCATGGATGCATGTGTTCTATTTTTTGATCGGCGCATGACTCAAAAACGTTCTCAAATAAACTAGAAACCTATTTTACCTTCGTAAATTCACCACAGAAAAATATTAAGATCTTGACCCACAACTAACCACTGGTACTCATTGTGCATCCCTAATGGCACTAAAGATTAATTTCATATATACTTTCATACCAGACTTTTTTCTTGCTCCGCTGAAGTGTTCGGTGAAGATTGTGTTTCAGATATAACCAGTGAAAAAAAAATGTTTTGTTGACCTTTTGCAGGTTGCATGTGATTTTCTTGATCGTTGCATATTGATAAAAGACAATTTCAACTGATATTAAAACAAATACTACTACTACAAGGTAGCCTACATACGACATCCACCAATTCTCAAAACTTCATAGCATTGTCTTGCCCCATGCATGTATGGCGCCGCAATATTGCCTGGCACACGACATAGCTAGTGCACATCATTTTGTCATTGACCAGTTCTTCACCGACTAACATCGAACAAAAATAAAATTAACCTGGAAGTAACATCAAATATGTGGATCCGAGTCAGCAATCTCGTACAAAGAAACCCAAGTTCTTTTCCTAAGAAAAATGGAAAACACAGTTAGCTCATACTGTTCCGTAATCTGCTGCTTACGCAACAACCGCAAACTACCTCATCAGATGTAAACTCCAAGAATAATTAAAGCTTTGTTTGGGTCAGTTTTAAGAAGCTAGTTTTTCTTCAATTTTTTAGAAACTGGTTTTGGATAGAAAGTGCATGCTACTTGCTTTCTCTTCCTATGGCCAGAACTGTATTAGGCACTGTTTGTATCCAACCAGTTTCTAAGAAACCAGTTTCTTAGAAACCAAAAATCTGATTCATTCTAGATTCTTCTGGTTTCTTTAATCAAAAGACACACTACAACAAACTCAACTATTTAAAATAAAAGATGAGCAAATATGTCATTTGATAGAAAAAAAAGATTAGAAACTAGTTTCTATAAATTGGTTTCCAAACATCATCACCTAATTTCTTTTCATAACTCGGTTTTTAGAAACTACATCTATAAACCAGTTTTTAAAAAAGCAAATAGGACCTTAGCCGAGTCAAGTCAAATTATTGGTTTATAATAAACTGAGAAACTAATTTTTAGAAACCGGACAAAAAAACTGAAGTGTTTGGACGACCTCTAGTTTCTTAAAGCTGACTCCTTAAAAACAGAAGGAACGCAAACGGGCCTAAATTAGCATCCAACAAATTTCAGATGAAACACTTAATTCATTGGAAGTTTGAAATAAAATAGATTTGAGACATCTAAGAAAGCCTTTGTTTATGGTTATAATTTTTTTAAACATAATTTCTAATCAGAAAATCTGTGTCGTCAAGCGCACAGTCGGATCCACCGCGGAATGGCCCTAAGATAATTGACAATTTGACATCTTCCGCGCAGCTTTCCGACGAGCGTATACCAGCATAAATAGTAGCCCCAGCTGTGCTTGGCCTCTCTCCTCCTCAGAACCATAAGAACCCAAATTCTTTCATTCCATTTCCATCACGTTTCCATTCATTCTTTGCAGGACAGCTTTTCTCAGCTTCCAGATCTCTTATAGGTCAGATCATCAGAGGGAGTTCTTTAATCTTGCCTTATCCAAGAACAGAGAATCGTATAGCAGCATCTTATCTCCGAGGAGGACCAAGATCCTGGAAATGGCGTTCTTCTCGGAATTTGCTGGGCTCCGGCCGTCGCCGGCCGATGTACGGATCGTTACGTCCGACAGCAGCAGCGTCGCTGTGCATTCCTTCGTTCTTGTAAGCGGGGTTCCTTGGTTACTTTGCGCTTGCGATGTGAATGGCTGAGTTGCCGCCGCTTAGACTGATCTTTTTTTGTGCTGCGTTCGCTGAATTCCGTCGGTGGGTCAAGGCCGCAGCGTCGCCGGTGTTGGAGCAGATGATCATGGACGCCGACTCCACCGTCAGCATCCTCGGCGCGTCCCCCGACGCCGTCATCGCTTTCCTCCGCTTCCTGTACTCCCATCCCAGGTAGGGCATAGCAACGGCGCCGCCGGCGTAAGGCGCGCGTCCATTCCCCCTTCCCCTCTCTCGCTCGGTGCGGTACTGTCTGCTGATCGATAGAGCTGGCTCGCGTGACGCAGGGAGGCGGCGGCGGAGTGGGCGGAGGACGCGATGGGCGCGCACGGCGCGGCG
>BCLG01001349.1:0-44298 GCA_001602295.1 Zoysia matrella | reverse complement strand
TCCGAGGGGTGGCGGTTCGCGGGGCGCCACGACCCCGCGCTGCAGCTCGACCTGATCCAGCACCTCCACGACGCCGACCAGGTCCGTTTCCCTCCTTGCAGCTCGCCGCCGGATACCTGTCGCTACGAATTCGTACGGCATTGTTTTTTATGTTCGGGTAATAAAGAAATAAGCAGCCTAGTCATGGCATCGTCAGATTGAAGTTATTATGAAAAAGTTTAAATGGTAAGCTGCTTACAATTATTCCATATCTCCAAGTCTCATCTTCAACTGTTCTTTGATGGCATTTGGGAATGAAAATAATTTCATGCTACCCTAAGTTTTGTAAGTGCTCAAGTACTCAATATCAGCTTCAGTTGGAGATGACCATGCCGGCATAAACAACTTATCATTTTGTAAGAGTCTAAACCGTTGAACTTGCATAGAGGCAGACACTGATCATTTTTTGAGAGTCTAGCCCTGAATTCAGCTCGTCAGCTTGACACAAGAGTTTGGCCCCATTTTCCAGTACATACGTACAGTACAATCCAAACGCATACGGAACTCCCAAACAAACACACCCAAATTCAAACCGACAGCGATTCCACAATTCCCCCGACACAAAACATCAAACACATCAGTCAGCTCAACAGTGTTCTCGCCATCTCATCCATGACAGAGAAAGGAGAGGTGGGCGCGGGAGCGCGCGTCGCAGCACGTGTACCGGCAGCTCAGCGACGCCATGGCGCTTCTGGACCGCGTCTTCGCCGAAGGAAGGCTGCCGCGCGGCGCCGGGGCCGGTGGACGCGAACCCGAAGCGGAAGCTTCTCGGTGCGACCGCGGCGTGCGCCGAGGGGTCGACCGGCTCGTGAGGCACCTGGCCGCATGCGGGCGCGGCCGGTCCAGGACGAAGCTCATGGCGTGCCCGCGGTGCCGGCACGCGTTCCAGCTCCTCCGGCTCCACGCCGCCCTCTGCGACCGCGCCGGCGGTGACGGGCCGTGCCGAGTTCCACTGTGCAGGTATGAACTAACATGACTGTATGATTGTGATCGACACTTGCAACCACCGCGTTCATAATAGTAGTATCAATGTTGTGGTCACGAGCGTTTTGTCCGTGCTGAAGCTGTGGTTTTCAGTCACGTTCGCTTCAGCTGCACACATAAGAATGGCACGCGTGGAAAACGAGTGCCTTTGTCAGTATACGTTCTTCACGGCTGTGCATGTAGTAGTTTGCAGATGTATATCTCCTTTTTTTACACATCTAAAAAATATCATATAAGACAATTTAATCTGATGTGAAATTTCATTTACCCCGGCCCTGCAGTAACCTCAAGGCCAAGATGCAGGAAGAGGGAGTGGACAAGACTTGGAAGCTGCTGGTGAAGAAGGTGAGCAGGGCAAGGGTGATGTCTACTCTGTCCAACCGGGAGGTACCAGAGATTGTGAAGAAATCATGGTCAAAATACAACAGCCGTGGAACCGCGAAATTCAGGTAGAGGGTAGCACGATACAAATACCCAATAAAAAACTAAAAAAAGAAAGAAAGATGGAATAGTATTTATTTCAAGGCAGCTCGGTCGGATACTATATTTTACACTCCGACAGATTTCCTTGTACGTTTGTTTTCTGGGAGGAGAGATGTTGCAGTTGCACCCTGCAACTGTGTGCAGCCAAAACCAGCCTGATGATGCAGGCACAGTATGCTGTGATCTTGAAGCGATATTAGCATAGAGAGAAAATATGGTTCCTATTCATCCGTGCGTTTGAAATCTTCAACAGACACCGACACAGATGAATTACACTGTTCACATGTTGCTACGAAGTTCCTTCGATGGTAGTAGTGTTCCTCAAGCCATTGAAGTCAAGCCAAGCATGCAAGCCACCTCGTTCGACTCCGAAACAATGTTGTACGAGTACCAAGGGCCATGAACTAAAAGAAAGTGGAAGGCAACATCTCTAGGGTCTGGGTGAAGTTTGGTTAGCACAACCATTGTTATGGACTTACAGAACCCTAGCATGATAGCATCAGAGCCTCCCTCTAATAAGAATTCTTCGGCGCTAGAGTTCTCTAAGTCTACAACTCTAGCACGTACCAGAGGCTCCCCCAACTCTTGCCTTTGGAGTTAACCCGCAGTCAAAGCCCTAATCACTCGCTTGCTTGACTCTTAGTCTACTCCCGCGGAGCCCTAGACAATCCATGTGATTTGTCGCTATGATCAATGCCACTTTTTGGGCTTAGCACTGCAACAAGGGCAGTACTCCAGCATGTGAAACAGGATAGAGCTACACTGTGATGGCCACCTAAAATTTTTGCATGAGTTCAGGATGGTGTGGCGTGTGTGCCTCTGCTCTTCCAACGCAAGGAATTAAGCGCTCATCTAGTCATCTGAAACTCTCATTGGCTTACCCCATATACTCCCGTTTCAGGGAAAACTGTACATATCAAACTGACTGATTTTTTCAGTTGCCGTTGCATACCAGCTTCACAGATTCATCAACCAATCACCTTGATTCTCCATACAGTACAATATTTTCAACAGGAAAAAAAAAACCATTTTCAGCACTATAACTTCCTACAGCTACAAGTTCCTAATCTGTCAGGGGTGCAAAATTAGCACTGCACAGAGGCACAGAGCACAGTGGAGACTTACACTCACTGACAACTTGATCAGCTTCAGCAAGCGCACGGTTGCCGTCGACACGAGCTAAGGATCCAGCCGGTTGTTCTTCGGCGAGTGCCGCCGCACGCAGGCGTAGTCCCTGGTCATGAACCACCTCGTCCTCCTCCTCTCCTCGGCCCACTGCCTGGCGTGCTCCCGCCCGTTCCTCTTCCTGTCTAGGCGCCGGCTCTCCGCCGCCGCCGCGCCTTCGCCTTCCATGAAGGAAATGAAAAGAGAAGTTGAAGCCGTGACGCCACATGGCTCTGCAGTAACAGAGAAGAACAGCGACAGATGAGCACGGATGTACTTACCGACGAGCGCCTGTTGATGGAGCAGGGACCTGAAGCTCAGGAGCAGGATCAGGGCGAGCAAGCTCACCAGACCGACGAACCTCATCGCTGTTCCTGTGCGGTGCAGCTCCCAATCGCCAGAGGCCCAGAGCAGGTACCTGTGTGTGCATGCGCGCGTGCAAAACTGCAAATATAACGCGGGGACGCCCTGTGAGAGCATTCCAACAAGAACCTGCTTGACAGGTCAAATGACAGGAACTGATATTTGTGTTTGTTTTTCTGGGTAGAGCCGTAAGAGTACTGCGCACAATACCTCTGTCCTCTCGCCCTTTCTTGGTCTGCCTGCCTTAAACTAGTCTTCCGAGAGCTAGATGTCCGACGAAGAATCTCTTGTTTCCGGAGCTCATCGGGTGGCTGAATCCGGTTCTGGTCTGTCGCGCTCGCGCCGTGCCTGCTTGCGGTCCTCTGTTTCTGGCGCCAAGAGCCGGCGCAGGCGTGCAGCATGCGTCGGACTTGTATAAGATCAAATTCATGCTTGTACAACAAGGACACAAGATGTATCGACTGGCCCAATAGAATCAACTTTGCCTCCCGTCATAAGATACATCCTGCCTTCCGTTTCACTGCAGCGCGGCCCACCCGTAATAGGAATCGTTCCGGGCCCATCACCATTGGACGCACTAGTGCCGGCGGAGGAAGAGCACGGAGGCGTCGGTGGCGGGGTCGCCATCACCCCGCACGCCACCGTACCAACTCGCCGAAGGCAGGACGCAGGAACACGGGCACGCTCACGACGGCTTTCACTCACTCGCACGCCGCGCTCGAACAACGCAGCGTTGTCCACACGCCAGGACAGGACAAACAAATCCCGCCAGCACTCGCTGAGCCCATAGACCGCGACACCAAGCAAAAGCTTTGAGCTCGCTCGCTCCATTCTCTCTGTCCCTCCACCGACCGCCGAGCCCCAAATCCCGAATTCCCGATACTTCTCTTCCTCTCGAAGCTTCGTCCCCGGAGTTGCTACGCTCGGCGCTGGTGCTGGTAGCTGGTTGGTTGCCAGTGGCGGTGGGTGGCCGGCCAGCGAGTCTAGGTGGGAGTGGGATGCCCGCCGCGACGGCGACCGGCGCCCGCCTCCGCTCCCCACTCCCGCTGCTGAATCCGGGGCGCGCGTGCCGGTGCTCACCCAGCGCGAGCCGCGGCTGACTACGACCGCCGTTTGGTGGCTCGCGCTCGCGCGGCATGGACGCGGCGTCGCGCCCCGCTGTCGTCATCGACAACGGCACCGGGTAACCGACCGTTTCCTCTAGATCTGTGTGCGCGAGCGCGCGATGCGGATGACCGTGGCGGCTGATCTCGGTCTGGCTGGCTCCCGCAGGTACACGAAGATGGGGTTCGCGGGGAACGTGGAGCCCTGCTTCATCACGCCCACCGTCGTCGCCGTCAACGACTCCTTCTCCTCCTCCGCCCAGACGCCGGCGGCGAGGGGCGCCGCCAAGGGGAACTGGCTCGCGCAGCACAGCGCCGGCGTGATGGCCGACCTCGACTTCTACATTGGGGAGGAGGCGCTGGCGCGGTCCCGTGCCAGCAGCACGTACAGCCTCAGCTACCCCATCCGAAATGGTCAGGTGGGTGCTGCTGCTGCAGGCTGCAGCTGTGCACCGCCGCGTAAGTGGAAAATGCTGCTGTGTTTGCACGACAATTCGATTGATTTGAACTCAAATGGATTGTGCAGGTGGAGAATTGGGACACCATGGAGAGGTTCTGGCAGCAGTGCATCTTCAATTATCTCCGGTGTGACCCGGAAGATCATTATTTTCTTCTGACCGAGAGCCCCCTTACTGCTCCTGAGACCCGGGAGTACACCGGAGAGATCATGTTCGAGACGTTCAATGTTCCTGGCCTCTATTTAGCAGTGCAACCGGTCCTTGCTCTTGCCGCTGGATACACTACCACCAAGGTTAGTTCTTGGCACTTTTTTAGTCTTGTACATTGTTAAGTGCAAGTGTTCCTTAAGCAGAAAAAATATATGGCATTGGCTGAAAGGCATCCTTCAGTCTAGTGTTATCACAGTGACATTGTGGCATGCTTCAGTTCATGTTCACAACAAAATAGTCTAGCTTATCTTTCTTTTTTTTGACATGATGGTCTACCTCACCTCCAAAAGTATCTTGTTGTTTTGTACTACTTGTTAGGGTTTTGTTCCTTCCTGTTATAGATTTGTCATGATTTAATTTTTTTAAGTGCTATTTCTAATTGCTTATTCATAAGTATATCACTAGCATCAGTTCTCTATATCTTTGCTATAACCATGAACCAGTGCTAAATTTGCTTTTCAGTATCACCAGTCAGAAGAGTGGTGTCACATTGAAAACTTGATGAGCGCTACTGATGCCTTAATATGCTTTAGCTAGCAGTTTCAAGTAACATTTTATCGCGGTTTTATTTTGCCCATTGATGTCTTTTTGTTCTAATTGTCACTGTTGCTTTTCCTCTCGTTCCTGTCGATCGATCATTGCATAGAGCATATATATGGCAAAGCTTCATGCTTTGTTTTCAGTGTGAAATGACAGGTGTTGTAGTTGATGTGGGTGATGGAGCTACCCACATTGTTCCTGTTGCTGATGGTTACGTCATTGGGAGCAGCATCAGATCTATTCCAATTACAGGCAAGGATGTTACCCAGTTTGTTCAGCAACTTCTAAAGGTACTTTCCTACACTTTCTTGTGTATTGTCAGAAGGTGGCACCTCGATGTGCAGAACAAGATCTTTTTGAAAAAGGGAACTATTTTATTTGATGAGACATAAAACAGTTGGCTTACCATTCGTACTTGGATGAAGATATGATTGTTTCAACAACTCCTAGATTCATCGATTCATCTGATGCTTCAACAATCATAGCTTCGTGAACAAACAAGAACTTATGATGAAATCCATACTATATTTAATGACATTTGAAAAAGAGGGTGCTTTGTCTTTATGCCAATAATCTGCATGATCTATTTCTTATATAGCTTCAAATCATCCTCTTGTTTGAAATGACACTGAATAGCTATGTAGTGTAAGTCACTGATTTATGAAATTTCACATGCAGGAAAGAGGTGAGCATATTCCACCAGAAGATTCTTTTGATGTAGCAAGGAGGATTAAAGAAATGTACTGCTATACTTCTTCGGACATTGTGAAGGTATTAATCTCAGCAACTGGTTTTTGTTTCTTTGTGTACTTATCTTCTTGGGTTCCAGAAGTCGTCTGGGATTAAATTGGACAGTACAAATGCTGAACCATTGACATTTGACACAGATAATAACAGGGGCTACTGACTACCATATAAAGCGCTAGTGCCTGCTCCAGATATTTTTTTCTTGCAAAATAATATATGTGTTAATTTGTTGTTCACTAATTGTTTCCTTTAAAGATTTAGTCGGTACTAATTTCCAACTATGGAAATTTTAACTTGGGAAAGATATTCATGACATTCCTTATTCTTGCTATTGTTAGGAATTCAATAAGCATGATAGGGAACCCTCAAAGTACATTAAGCACTGGACTGGCATCAAACCAAAAACTGGTACAAAGTATACATGCGACATTGGATATGAGCGCTTCTTGGGTCCTGAGGTATTTGAATTTAAGAAACAACAAATTGTTAATTGATTTTGCTTTATTTCGTTTGATACTTCACTGTAATATTTTCATTTACGTTTTGGTCTCATTGTTAATTTTACTTCGACCTTCTCATAGTACTGCAAAATATATTCAGATCTTCTTCAACCCAGAGATCTACAACAATGACTTCACCACTCCTTTGCATGTTGTTATTGACAAGTGCATCCAATCATCCCCAATCGATACACGGAGGGCTCTTTACAAGGTACCCATGATCGGAATGTTTTTTTTACTCTGATATTACAGAGAATTTATATCTGTTGTTTTTTGAATTATGTTTATGCCTGTTCACAATGGCACAGAATATTGTCTTGTCTGGGGGTTCGACTATGTTTAAGGATTTCCATAGGAGATTGCAAAGGGACCTTAAAAAAATAGTGGACGCACGAGTTCGTTCATCTAATGCTCGGGTTAGTGGAGATGCAAAGGTACGGTTTTTCTTTGCTCTGTTTTTTACTGACAGAAAATGCTGGCCACAAAAAAATATTTTATTATAGTCCTGTCACATCTTTAAGTGTTGCTTAACTCTTGATTTCAGGCCCAGCCTATAGAAGTGAACGTGGTGAGCCATCCAATTCAGAGGTATGCGGTGTGGTTTGGTGGTTCTGTGCTTGCTTCTACTGCTGAATTCTACGAGGTACTCCAGCTTTTATTTCTGAAAAGCACTCGGAGCACTACAAGTTTTGTTTTCTGGAGAGAACCACAAATCACCTGTGATTTGCATCTAATCCCGGCTTGTCTTTCATCAAACCAGGCTTGCCACACAAAAGCAGAGTACGAAGAGTACGGCGCAAGCATCTGCAGATCAAATCCTGTTTTCAAAGGGATGTATTGAATCCATTTCAAATGTTGTTCTCAAGGGTACTGGATGTGCTGCATTTATTTAACCGGAGAAAAAAAATCCTTGTGCTGGTCCTGCTGTGACTTTCAGCCTCTTGCGCCTGCGGTGTAAGTGGTGTATATGACTATCAGCCAAGTGTAAGTGGTGACAGTGTACCAGAGGCAACCCTCTCGAGGGATCTTGTAGAAGCTTTGCTACACTTGTACAAAACGAAATGCAAAAATTATAGACCGACTTTGCATCCGCACTTCCTGCGGTGGTCTGCCCTGCCCTGGTTGGCCTGACGGTGGTTTAACCAGTTTATACTTGGCGTCGGTTCCTCCGCACGCCCCATCGCCGGTGTTGGTCGTCGCGACGCACTCGGTTCCAGCTAGGGTCGGCAGTTTTAGCCGCGGGTGCGGGCCCCGATGGGTAAATTTTTCCCCGCGGGTCTGACTCGTACCCAACCCGTAAATTTGCGGGTATGGGTCGCTCAGACGATTCGTCGAGGATTAAAAATAGACTATTAGTAATTTTTAGTTTAGCTCATCTCGATTTTATATATAATTATCTATCAGTAACATGAACTCTAAAACCATTCGTTCACTCTCATCTCTAGCTGCCCCTAGCCGCGCCTTTGGGCTCTTGTCTCTCACTGTGCGTTGCCTCTCTGGCCTCGCTGCATGCCGCCGCCCTCCGCTCACCCCTTGCCGCCGCCCTTCACTGACTGCATGTCGGCGCCTATCCGTTGCCACAGACACCTACGGGTGCAAACCCGACGGGTGCGGGTTTGAAGTTGAATCCGTAAAATTATTTAAAACAAATGAGTTTTTGCTAAATCCAACTCAAATCCGATCCGTTGCCGTCTCTAGTTCCAGCGAGCGGCAGCCACTGCCCTGGCTAACGCGGATTTTGTGGCAGCCCCCGCAGCTCCGGAGCCAGCGCTCGCCCTCCGATCGCTCACGCGTGCAGCTGGACCCGGCCGAAGTTTTTTGGCAGGAGGGCCCATGCTACAGAGGTAGGCGGGGAGACCGCGGGAGCTGCGAGGCCCTTGATTTGCTATTAACTCCTGGCCAGCCGGCATCAGAGGCAGTGCAGAGAGCATAGTACAGAGCAGGAAATGAAGAAAAATGCAACTGCATCTCACCAATGGAGCAAGAAATAAAGCAAATTTACATGCAAAAAAATCCAGCGTGTTGCAACTTTTCTTTATTACTCTCTCTATCATAAAAATAAGTATCGTTTTAGATTTTTAAACATTTATCTTTGATCATTCGTTTTATTCAAAAAATTTGTGAAAATATTATTTATTTTATTGTAAAATGATTCTTTCTTAAAAATATTTTAACTTTATTTTATTTTTTTATTTCATAAATTTTTTAATAAAACAAATAATCAAACATTAATTAAAAAAAAATTAAAAACATCCCTTGTTACGAGACGCCGAGAGTACTAGTACTCTACTAGTATCGTACTTCCACGGATATTTTTTGTCCGATGGAACCTGGCGCATTCACTCTTCAGTACAAATTCACATGCACCTACACACCCTTGCACTACATAAATCATACAGCTAATTTACCTCAAACTCAACGGCATGTCGGCACCCCTCACCGAGTCTTTATAGATGGACATCCCAACTCCAAGCCGCTGCAAACTGCAAGCGGCGAGAGCTGGAGAAACTGCACTAGAGAATTTTTCTTGCGTAGGAGTGCGCTAGGAATGAGAGGTATCCAGAAACTTGCTCTGCCACTGGTGTAATAGTCCGTTGAACTTCACTTTCAGAAGACACCGCAATCCTTCAGGTACCGACAAGGAAGATGTACCGACGGAAGGACGTCTGTTCGCCCGGAGGACGGCGCACCGAGCGGCTCCGTGCGTCGGGGTGAGCAGCGACCGGGCAGCGTCTTCTCCCACGCACTGAAAGCCTGATAAGCTCTCATGGATCCGGATGCCGTGAAGATCCGTTGGGCAGTGCTCAAGGTGGACAGAAGTGGTGATGCCTGAGAGGAGAGGAACCAACGGTGCGAATGGGAATAGGTCGTAATCTAAGTATGTTCTCGAGTTCCTCGTGTTGCAGTTTGCAGGATCTCGGTGGATTGTTGGCATTGTTACATAACTCGTGATGGTCTGGAATGAACAAGCATTTCGCTTGATGAAGCAAAAAGCTTTTGGGCGATAGGTACTCGAGGCACCTCTTCTTTCTCTTTAATTAATCTCAGCAAATGATTTTTAAAAAATAATACTGATTCATTATTTTTTATCGAGTTTACTGTTATTCAAATAGATGTTGTGATTAACTCCAACCTTCCTAACATCTCTCAAACTTTCTTAATTTTACTTTCGAGCACATGTGTGACAGTTTTGACCCTTATTTATTTAAAAAAAATAAGGTTTTAGAAACCATTTAAAATCTGCTAGTTTTTATGGTTTTTAGTGACACGGATTCAATCCGATTTAAGTGGGTGATTGATTTTTGGTCGAAAATTGAACCTAGCGTTATAACAAAATTGGGCTAGCCGGTTAGTTTTTTACACCGTCGAAAACTGGACCGAACCAGTTTCTAAACCCTGCAAAAAACACACAAACACACTGATTTCTGTTGAACCACGATGTGACTTCTAAAGAACGAAAGGGAAAAGGCCAAGCAATCATCCAGAGCGCGTATAAAACCTAATCTTCCAGACAAATCCGCGGCCATGAAGCCTTGGGCATTTTGCCGTTTCAGATTTTAGACAGCTCCATTGTTCAAAGGCCGCTCATGCACGAAACATATTTTACTTGCTTTCGTGCATACTACAGAAGATCAAACACTCCACTCACTGCAAGAGTTTGCGTCAATATCGATTTATTACTATCATACTACTTCCACGGATCAATTTGTGTATGCTACTGCTTTTCTCTATTACTGGAGTATTATACTACTTCCACAGATCAATTTGGGTACGACGGAATCTGGTGCATTCATCCTTCAGTACAATTTCACATGCACCCAGCAACCCTTGCACTACATAGAATGCAGCTAAATAACCTCAACGGCGGCGAGAGCTGGAGAAATTGCACTAGAGAGTTTTTCTTCTTGTGTAGTAGGAGTGCTCTAGGAATGAGAGGTATCCAGGAAACTTGCTCTGCCACTGGTGTAATAGTCCGTTGAACTTAACTTTCAGAAGACACCGCCATCTTCGGGGTACCGACATGAAAGATGTACCTACGGAAGGGCGTCTGTTCGCCCGGAGGACGGTGCACCGAGCGGCTCCGTCCGTCAGGGTGAGCAGATGGAGGCCCGGCAGCGTCTTCCACACAAATCCACAGCAGTGAAGCATCGAGTATTTTGCCGTTTCATCAGAGTTCCGCACGATATCGATTATTGGATTCGTGCCGCAGTCAGCTTAGGCGCTAACAACTTTGAAAATGATAATCTCTGTGCAAGCAGCGCGACATCGCAGATGACGAGTTCATCTAGCACCGAGCTTTACATAGGACAAAACATGAAACATGTTTTGCACAACACATGATGAATTTGACGGCCGATTGCATGCATTAATTCAGTTGAAGCAAGAAACCGATAATCTATGTCCAAACAATGGGCAACACCGCCACCACGAACTTTCAGGTAAACCAAATCACTAAACAGAGTTTTCCTAATAATATTTACATCCTACTCTTAACATCTGCTCTGATGGTGCATGGTCAGAATGGCTGAAACAGAATACTCTCGGTGATTGTAAGGCCAGTAATGCAGGTGAAATGGAATTAGTGGAGAACGATGGGAACCAGCGTTGGGTTGTCCACTCTCCCCGCATCCCAATCAAGCTTCACCCCAAGCTGGCCTCTGATCCCTCCTCCATACGCATACAGGTTGCCGGACTCCGTTACGGCAAACGTGTGCGAGTGCCCCAGGTCGGAGTTGAGCCAGTACGAGGAGTTGGTGGGGCTGATCTGCACAATCTTTTTGTTCAACGCCTTGAGCGAATCAACGAGTCTCGGGGTCGAGAAATCTGGAACCTCCCCGTCATCGTCCTCCTGAGAAGAATCATGCAGAAACAGTCACGTAGGTGAAGCATAACATCAGTTTAATCTCGAGTAATTAGTTGGTCAAATCCAGTCAGCTTTAGTAAAAAAAGGTTCAGTGAAGCATAACATTAGTTCAATCACACAGCAAAAGGATCGGTTTTTTAAAGTTCAAAATATTTCAAATATTTAAATAAGAGAATGGCTGAACCTGAAGACTTACATTCAAGGATTCGCCGGATCCGAAGGAATACACGTCCCCACTATCAACAACAACAAAGGTGATGTATTCACCAGTGGAGATATGGACAGCCTTCACGTTACTTAAGCCTTCTACTATCGTCGGAACAGATTTGTAATCCTCATCACCATGTCCCAAACACCCTGTGTGACCCCACCCCCAGGTGCATACACGGCCATCCTCACCAAGGGCTGCAGCATGCCAAGTGCCAGCTGAAATGGAAACGGGTTTAAAGCTCAACGACTGAAAATGTTCAATCAACTTAGGCCTGCCCTTATTATTCTTGCATCCATGACCAAGCTTCCCTCCTAAGCCACAGCCAACAGAATACACAGACCTGTGTATCGACATTCCATGTTAAATCGAAGACAATGCATCTTTTACAAAGTGACTCTGAAAACATATGAATCCTAGTAATATATTTTAAGGAAAAATCATGTAATAACATTTGGAGAAATTGACAAAAGAGCAGAACCTTACATTCCATTCGGTCGGTAGCCTAACATGAGGAGGTAGCAATTTCCTGCAGAAATTTGTGCAACAGGGACATCCTCAAGTCCAGGGAGCAGACGAGGTTCAATGTCTGAAGGATCTGAACTATGGCCAAGCCTCTCTGCTTGGCCCCATGAGAAAGTGTAAACTTGACCCTCTCTTGTCAGTACCGCAGAGAAGTAACCTCCAATGGCTGCTTGAACAACAAATATTCCATTCAAAGACTCCACTATCTTAGGAGTTGTAACTTCAACTGCATCAGCAGCCTCCGGAATTTCAGGGCCCCGAAAATTATCCTTCCCAAATGTAAAAACGCTTCCTGTGTCACTCACAAGCATTGTTCGCCTTGATCCAACAGCAACTTGTGTGATTCTGATGCCTTGTAGAGACCTACCAAGGATGTGACAGTTTATGACATCTGTAAAGTGTCACATTTCGGAAAAATTGAAAGGTTACCTAATAAGACATGGCTTGAACCGGTCTTCTGTGTCACCAAGGCCAAGCTGACCAGAGCAATTCGCCCCAAATGAGTATACATCTCCACTTGTGGTGATAACTATACTATGGCCTGGCCCGGCAATCACCCGTGAGCCGTTCTTCTCTATAACCAAAATGTACCTAAGAACAAGCTTCCAAGAGCCTCCACACAGCTGTTTTAGACCCTCCCTTTCTTCTTGATGCATCAGCTTAAACATGGTCCTTTTCATGCACATGTCAAATGCCGCAAGCTCTGGAAGCGACAACGCAAAGTTTGGTGCAAAATGTGCGGGCTTACTAAAGAATGTACATGTAGCCTGACACATTAGAAAAGCTCATCAGTAGCAGTGTCTGCTAAAACAAATCATAAGAGTGTAGCTGTATGACTTGCCTCTAGGGCCGCGAGATCTTTCGGGTCTAGATCACAGGCTGAGAGCACATGGAGGACAATGGAGGGGCTCACGGCGAGGGGGAATTCACCTGGATCATCATCTCCATAGCAATGGCGCTGTGAACGTTCTACTACTGTTCGCAAAGGCGAGGAATGGGAGGTTGACTCATCACCGATGCTGTGGAAATGCATCACAGGGGAGGTACCACTAGTACTGGCGTCCATAGGACAATGTAGGTCAGTTGAGCAAAGAACTCAGTCTGAAGAGAAACAGATTGCACAGTTAGGCAGTTGGACACTTTTGACAAACAGATGAGCCAGCAATGCAGCATTCCAATTTCAGAGTGAAAGTCAAGAGCACAGTGGTCTAATGAAGAAACTATAAAAACAGCAAGCAGAACACAAAAACAGCAATCTACAACAAATCAAATGATTAGCATTTACATTTCTGATTATTTTAAGTTGTTATAATCAAGTATTTCACTAATCAAAGACCTGCCGAACAAATTAGCGGCAGAACAACCTGCGCAGGGAAAAAGGGGTGCAAAAGAAAAAACAATAATCTCTCAGTTGATCACAGATCGGATCATCAAATCGAAACGGATGCAGATCAGCCCCCACCAAGAGAGTTTTTCCACTCGATCATCTCCAACTCAGCGCGCGCGCACAAGCAGGGGAAACACGAAGAGACATCCGTGATCTCAAGCCACAGATGCATCACCCAACCCACACCTAGATCACAAAATCCCACAGTTAAGCCATCAAAACCCCGATTCCCAAATCTAGCGATCGAATCCCCAACTCTGCACACCTCCGTCGCCACAGGAGGACCGGCGATAACCAAGACGACCTCAGTCCTCAACAGAAAATGAAAAAGAACCTTCCTTTCCAGCCCAAATCGATCTTGGACGACCAGATTACCCTTCCGATTTCATCAGATTCCCCAAAACTTCTTATCCCTCCCGACTCCCGTATTCCCACACCAAAAAATCCCCCTCCCCTAAAAAAAAGATCCCAATTCCGGGACAAATATCAAGGGGAGAGCGACAAAGAACATCAAAATCGCATGGATTTAAGCCCGATCGAGTCATCGTACTAGGATTTATCCGGAGGTCCGGTTCATCCGATCCTCGCAGGCTGCAACCTCGCGGTCGCGGGTGGGGAGCGGAGCGGTGGCGAGGTGCCCAGCCTGTGAAGTTAGTTGCGAAGGAGAGGGTGGAGGAAGGCGTCACCGCAGTATAAATAGACGCGTCGTTGGCGCCACGTCAGCGTCGTCTCGCTTGGAGTTGGAAGGCCACCGTCGTATGAACAGCCGGCGTCATCAGTCCTAGGCTGTACCACGAGAAGAATGGTTACTGGGGGTGAACATCGTTCACAAAATCGCTCGAAAACCACGATATCGCTATGGTTTGGTTTTAGCGGTCGACCAGTTTTTGTTTTAAAAATTTTATAAAAAATTAAAAATTTGAAAAAATTTGAAAATTCGAAAACTGCTCAAACCGAGCGGTTTACCGCAAAACTGAACGGTTTACCGCAAAAACCATTGAAAAACCGCTCAAACCGATTTGATTTCAAATTTAAAAACGGTAAACCGTAAAAACTCGCTCGGTAAACTGTAAAAACCGTTCGGTTTTCTTTCAAAAATTTGATTTTTAAATTTATTCGATTTTTTAACGGTTTTCGCAGTTTTCGTTAAACCGCTCTTGAGCGGTTTCCGCGGGCTCAAACGGTTTTGAAAACCTGGGGTGAACTGGTGGCGAGCTGGGCTTGTTGACGGCACCCCATGACCACATGGTGTTCCACAACGACGCACTGGTATTTTGGCAGAGGACGAGCTTTGTGGTGGGGTTCAGAAATCAGTGACAACTGAGGAGCATCCGTCTGGACAAACATTCTGTCTTTCGTTTTTATCAACGTTTGAGCCCGGTTGCTCGGAGGAACAGGATGTTGGCTTAAAAAAATGGATGGTTGATTTCAGTTGTTCATACGTGGATTCGATAATTTTTTAAAATTCGTTTATCCTCCATGATCTTCTTTTAAATCAACTCAGAAATTCAGATTTTGGTATTTTTATCATATAAAATATAACGAATTATACTCACACTACTAATTATATAACGTGGCTACTAACAAAAGTGGCAAGTCGAAGTAGGGTCAAACGGATAGGTTGCCGAAAAGAACGGCTAATAAGTGGGCGTAAAAGCGGCTTCAACCACAGGTAAAAGCGGCTTCAACCGCAGGTAAAAGCGGCTTATCATTTTCGTTCACAGCAGGGTGGGTGGTGCTTCTGCCCGTGTCACGCTGCATTGGCCCTTCGACGAACGCATTTCTTGCTTGAGTCTTCCAACTTTCCAAGAGGATGATGCCATCTCGCTTGGCGGACACTAACGATGATCCATCAGATTGTTTATTTTAGCTCCAACTGATCGAGCCCGTCATGGGTGTCGCCTTCGTCCAGCGAAGGCGAAAGGCGATGCGTGCATGTTTTGACACCTCATTCCGACTTGCAGGCATGTCGACACGGTAGCACACTAGTACCGGTATATACAAGAGTCTAAATACCTGTATATTAGAGCATCTCTAAGAGATTAGTCAAAAACACTTTTTTCGCCAGATTTGACTAATGGTGACTAAAACGTCCGTTCAATTGGTGCAGTTTCTCTGTGCAGAGGGTTGAATGTAGAGAAATACAGCACTTGCTACAGTAAATTGTGAGGATATAAATAGTTCTGTGCGGTAATACTATAGCAAATTGTCGTTTCAACAGTGCGCGAGGTTACTGTTCATAAGATTTTCACTATTTACTTCTCCTGTAGCAATTGATTTGAACCATTCGATTTTGATCCAACGATCCATGACTCGTCCCAATGCCGTGTTACAGTACCCCTCCGCCATTTAGGCCATGTTTGAAATGCATGAAAATTTTTTGGTTCGGTGTTTTTTTCCTGTAAAATTAAACTGATTTTTATTAAATTGAACTGAACGGAGGGGCTGGGTGCTAGCAGTTGGAGACGAGATGACTGGTTTGATTATGGAGATTAGGATTTTTAGTGAGTCTGTTGAACTGCTCTACGTTTTTAGAGGGTATTATATTTTAGAAAAGAGCCAGAAAAATTGGAATTTATATTAGAAAGTCTCTTGGAGATGCTCTAGCCCAATAGCCCCATTAAACATGTGCCGCAAACTAGTTCAGCAAACGACCTTCGACTTTTCTAAATAGCAACATCGTGATTTTGAAACCTGTTTCAACATTTTAAAACACCTTTTGTTCAACATTTTCGAAAAATAGTGACAGGATCCATGCACGACCATGGGCCATGCTGCGGGCAATACTGTTCTAGCGTCAAAGTCCTGATTTGCAATAATGCTGGCCCGAGGACGGGCAGGCCATCAACTGGTCTGGATCATCATCGTAGTAGACGACGGCGGAGGCCAGCGATTGGGCTGCGTAGCTCTCGAGAGGTTGCCTCTGAGTGGAAGGGCCGCGTGCCGGGGCCATGGACGGCCGGCCGCCGACCGCCACCCCCGCCGCAGGGCCCGCAAAATGCGTTGGAGGTAACCAAGCTTAGCCCGCAAATGCTCATCGACGTCATGCTAATTATTCTAGAAACTGTTCACACGACTTGATTAAACGCCAACGTGTTGGCGGAGCGTGGATCCAAATCCGGATTCCGAGCGATCCCCTAGATTGTCGCGGGGCGCCCCCGTTGAGATCCCGTATCCTAGTGGTACCATGTGCCGGAGCCCGGAGGGCGAACTCGCTCAGGAGGCCAGCATGGCATGGTGCTCCAATGCTCCGTCGATCGACTCGAGAATAATGGCAACTCCGACGCGATTAAGGTTTCAGAAACGGTTCCGGCTTCGAAAACCAGTCGCCACGATTTAGTTGGTTTTTACGAAAATCGAAAAAATCACTACAGTAAATAATAAAATCTAGCCATATTCAAAAATCAATTTTTTTAAAGAAAATGAGCTAGTTTTACCGATTTACCAGACGGTTTTTTTATTTATCGACTGTTTTATTGTTTACTTTTTGAATTTGAAATCAAATTAATTCGAGTGGTTTTTATCAATTTTTTCGATTTACTGATCGGTTTGATCGATTTACAAATTTTTAAATTTTTTTGAATTTATTAAATTGAAAATCGATCGACCCTATCTACCCTATAAATCAGATCGGATTTTGTAAACCTGTCACGCGAAACGCTCACGTTCTCCCTGCGGCAACATTGCTGCTGCGCCAGGCCGTGTGGCCGGAGGAAAGTTCCCCCGGTATAACAAACACGCGGACGATCACGAATATTCGGCGGGATAATTAAACTAGCTTTTCTGCTCATGCATGGAGGTTCTTGTGCAGCGCCGACTCCATTTTATATCGGGATCGGCATCAGCTCGATTTTATTGTTGTTTGATAGCACGACTAAGGCCTCTTTGACAGGGCTTTGGATTATCATTTTAGCTTTTGGATAATACGGTTGAGCAAATTTTTAAAATAATCTAAAGTTGTCTGTAAAACTATTTGATAATTCAGATTATGCAGATTTTTCTCAAGGTGTTAGTTCATTTTTCCAATCAGATTTTAGCTGTTTTTTTAGTATAAGTGATTTTAGAGGAACTATTTAATAGAAATTATGCATAATCAACTGACAATCAGCTAGATACCAAATGGCTCTAAGAAGTCAGAATTGTCATATGGTACAGTCCCAACTTGCCATGAGAGCGTTCGATCCTCTCTTCCAAACCACGGCATCCAACAAAACTACACACTCGCGGTGGCGGAACAGCCAATCCATCATGTCAACAGATAATCAAGTCTCGAGAGGCCTGTGGCCTACTCCGCTAATCAACCGACCACCCCATCGTCATCGTGTTCTCTCTTCTTCGCACCCCATCAAAAGCTCATCAGTTTCGGCGCCAACGACCCTCCCATGTGCAGCCCTACGACGACCTTGTGATCATCGCCAGTCACGCAACGCAACTCTTGGAAACAAGCATGTCAGCAAGCTTGGCGCAGCTGCAGCAGCACGGCTGCCATAGATTAACAGCATGCTTGTCCTTTTTCTTGAAGACTAAAGCCTCCGGGTCCCACGGCTTCAGACTTCGCAACGATTGCATGCCTCATCGTCGGACGGACTCCTCCGCTTTAAACACACGCACGCTGCTAAAGCCAGCCTGTTCGCACCCCTTGCCGTTGCAGCTGGCGCTTTGCCCTATATATGCAAACGCACGACGCTCTTTCTCCTGCAGAGCTCGCATTTCATTGGAGAAGTGAGCGAGGCAACTGAAGCAAGCAGCTAGTAGTCCAGTACTGCAACAACGCCATGATCAAGTTGAGGTACTCCAAGAGGCTCTTCAAGAGGAGCTCCTCGTCGTCGTCGTCGAAGCAGCAGGCGAGCGCTTGCGGCGGCGGAGCCCGCGGGGAGATAGAGTGGGAGCTGAGGCCGGGAGGGATGCTGGTGCAGAAGAGGGAGGGCCGGGGCGGCGAGGAGGTGATCGTCGTCAGGGTGGCCACCGGCTTCTCCTGGCATGATGTGTCCATCAGCGCCACCTCCACTTTTGGTGAGCACCCGGCTCTGTTCTCTCTCTCTCTGCACCTCTGTCCCTCCAGAAGTCTCACCGGGTGTGTGTACAACCAATGCTGACGCAAAAAAGTCGTCACATCTTAACATGGGCATGCATACAAGTACTCCGTAATTTATTCACTGCTGCAATCGGCACTGCCAGCTCATGCCCATAGATGCGTTGCCGGCATCATCCAGCCAGCGATTCAAAACTGCACACGTGTTGGAACCTTCGTCCATCTCTTCTTTTGTTTATCCAAAATTGTGCGTTCGTTTATGTAACTAACGAGCTTGGTTCTGGACTTGCAGGGGAGCTGAAGGCGATTCTGTCCATGGTGACAGGGCTGGAGCCCAGGGAGCAGAGGCTGTTGTTCCGAGGCAAGGAGAGGGAGGACACCGACCACCTCCACATGGTCGGGGTGAGGGACAAGGACAAGGTCCTCCTCCTCGAGGACCCAGCTCTCAAGGACATGAAGCTCCGGGCTCTCGCTGCCCAAGTCGTGCCGAGCCCGTGCCAGTCTTTTATCCACGTGTAGGCGTGTAGCTCGCGCTAACTGATTACCACTCGTTAGAGTTGTGCTATTTAGTCGCGTTTAATATCTGGAAGGTTTTAATCTCCAGAATCTGAGGGGGTGATACTAAGAGTACCCCTGGTTTTAGTGCACTGTGTTCACCTCTCCATGGAAAGGGAAAAAGGGTCTCTGAACATGGGAGAGTGAGAGAGAGCCTTTTAATCTTTGCGGTTAACTGAAAGTGTCAGCAATGATGTTTGTGAACCTGTGATGTTAGGCCTTGTGTTGGGCCTTTTTTTTTTTACGGTCCCTACTACTTTGGTCATCTGTCATTCCTACATGTGGTTTGTGGATAGGAATGATTTAATTCATGTTCCCATGAATGAAGCTAAATGTGTTCCTGTCCATGATGAAAGCTCCCTTCTTTTTTGTTGTTCGTTAAGGATGTGATTGTGATGTCTTCATGGCGGGTGATGCTGATGGTAAACGTGCGGCAGTCAGTTCTTTTAGGTTTTGTGACATGCTGAGATATCAGATCTTTGGAGCTAAGAGTACAAATTTGTCACTGATTTCTTTCCCATTTACAGACAGCAGCAACCTACATCTGTCTGCCTGCTTTCCCATTTCCCCCTTTATGCTTGAATTGTCAGCATAAAAAGCATAGTAGAAAGATTGTTTAGCTTCATGGAAGAAGGAACTAATACAAGGCATAACATAACCACATCTGTAGATAAGACATGAGCCAGACCGATGCCTGACTGTCCAAAAGCAACAGTTAACAGTAACTACAAAATACATTTTCCAACCAGCCCCCACAATGTGCAAGCGTGAAAGCATTCACACCAGAGCCACGCTTCTCCGCTTGCAAAGTGAAAGCAACGATCTCAGTCAGAAGCTCAGCGCGGCGCTGGCCTTTGGCTGACCTTTCGAGGCGGCTGCATGCCTTTCTTGGGCAGGGTTCTCCGTGGCGCGGGGTAGGAAGACCACGGTCTCATTTTCAGTCTTGTGCAGCATGGAGATGGAGTATTGATCGATCACGCGTGCACTCGACGCCAAGTACCTAGCGCGCCTGTGGGATCGTTTCTCTTGCTGGCTTCATCGCGAACTGAGCACGGGGCATGGAAGATCACTATCTGGGGCTTTCCTAGAGCCGAATTTCAAATTGCGTTCAAACAGTCGTTAAAAAGAAGCAAAAGTGTTAAATCCTTTTCTCGCGGCAACCACATCCCGTGTGGTAGAAGCTGCAACAGCACGCCTGGCGGTGTCCCTGGTGCTCTCAGTAAGGGTGCGCGGGGCCGAGGTCCAGGCGAACGGTGCCACCTAGTTCCTCAGTTTTCTGAGTCATCCAGTTCTGGTTATTGAACACTTCGTTGCATTTGCCACGCCCAATTTTTAAAACTAGAATATCCAAGGAAGAAACAGAAAGCCATTTGAGATTTTTTCTGACAGACGAAAGAAACAGCAGTAGAACACAGCTAAACAGGACACAACAATTCAAGAGGATTACAAGAGCCACGTAATTTGTTTGATAAAATTACATGTTTGTGCTTTCATAACCGTGGGGGCGGTGCAACAATTTCTCAGCTTAGCATACGGAGAAGAGACAATATAGCTGAACAAAGCGCCTACATCAAAGCTAAACAAACTTCTTGAGTAGAAGATGAGTATCAGGGATTCACTGAAACACTACTGTGCTTTCTTCTTGGCATCCTTAGCTTGCCCCTTCTTGCGGATCTTGATGCACATGTTGAGGCGTACGCTGTCTACAAGCGATTCTGGAAGCATGGAGATCAAGAACCACATAACGGAGTGTGGCCAGTACGGCGTGCACCTAGGCTCATATCCAATGTGGCGAACAGCAGAACGGGCATAGGTGTCAGCAGATGGGACCATGAAAGAAGATTTCCTGATGGATGCCATCTTTGTTGCTACATATAGGGGGACCTAAATAGATTGGAGAAATCAAGTTAAATGCAGCATTTGCAAAATACTGGTCGGGTATAAACAGAACATGCAAAATCATAATGCATAGTCTGAACAAAAATTTAGGACTGCTTTAGTTTGTGAGCACTATCACACTGCAACATAGGATTGCTTTCTGTTAAAGCACACATTGGAAGCTGAAAGAATAATATGTTGCTCCATAAGAATTTTTCTTTTTCTTTTTTCTTTTTAAATTATTCATTATTCATAAACATAAGAAAATGGCTGCAGAAAACTTCTAGCGAGTCTAAGATGGCAAAAGATAAGATTATAATCTGCAAAAGTGTACATTTGTTGCAAAGAGAGAATAGTTGTTACCTGGCACTGGACATCAATACCCTTGCTCTTGTACTCAACATATAAGCATCTTGAGAATTGGTCGACATACCTGAAAGGTGAAATAGAAGCTACTATCACGCGCACTTAGTAAATTGAAAATGATTGTACAGTAGAGAAGAGAGTGATGCCAAATTCCTCCAGCTAAAAATATGCACTGCAGGGAGAGATAAAATAGAAGGAAGAAAAATATCTTATTTTGCTATGTTACGTGACTTAAGTATTTACCAGTCCTCGCTCAACAACTACACTGACTCTGGTATCTGCAAAAGACCTAGACCAGCTCCAACAAGTAACATAAACTTTTTACTTCAATTTTCATACATGGAAAAAAAATTAGTTGCATGACTATTCAGCCCGGTGCACATAGCTCCCGCTTGCGTAGGGGGGAAGGGTCCGACCATATTGGGTACAATTTTGTACACAGCCTTTCTATGCATTCCTGCAAGAGGCTGTTTCCAAGACCCAAACTCATGAACTCATGGGCAAAAGGCAACAGCTTTACCGCTACAGTGCTACACTAGGGCTCCCCTTCAGTTGCATTACTATTCAAAAATATAAAATGAATCCCTTTTATTGTAGCTAACTTGCTCTTGTTGATTACATACACCCCCTCTGTTTTTTATTTTTGTCATTAGGACAAAATTTCTAGTTCAAAAATAAACTAATAATTGTCCTAGCGAATTAGCAATTTAAGAACAGAGCAAGTAGATTATTATTTACCATAAGCAAAGATCTGATCACATATCAGATCTGATCAACTAAACGAACCTAACATCTGAAACAATCCTAGAATGGTACAGTTTCAGTCTCCAACCATTTACATCCTCCATTGCCTGAACCAGAAACTGCTATGACTATGACATGTGAACAAACAAACTCACACCGCAAGTGCCTGTTTTGATTCCCTATCCGGTTTTGCAAAAATGAGTGCAGATCCTAACAACCTAAAAGATGCAAGTACAGACAGGTACGAAAGGTGTGTCCTCTGTTCTTAAGGTTACTTGCACTATGGTCATTCTATCGAAAAATAGAGACAATATAAGCTAGAAATGAAGTACTAGCATCGAAGGAGAATAATAAAAACAGGAATTTGAGAGCAGGAACTCGCGGATACTCACGCTTTGGTGGCGGCGTAGACGGAGTAGAGTGGATCGGACGGCACGACAGACGCGGCGCCGGAACCGATGTTGACGACGGCGCCGCGCTTCCTCTCGACCATGCCGGGCAGCACGGCGTGCGTGACCCGCGTGACACCCTCGACGTTGACCCGGATCAGGCTGCGCATGAGCTCCTCGTCCACCTCGTGGAAGTAGCGCGCGTACGGGTACGAGACCCCGGCGTTGTTGACGAGCACGCCGACGTCGAGGCCCCGGACGGCCTCCTTGAGCGACTCGACGCCCGCGGCGAGCCCCTCGCCGGCGAAGTCGAGCACGAAGGTGCGCACCTCGGGGACCCTGGGGTGCTTGGCCTTGATCTCGGCGGCCACCGCGGCGAGTTTGTCCGGGTTGCGCCCCACGAGGACGAGCCCGAGCCCGGCGGCCGCGAGGCGGAAGGCGACGGCGCGGCCGATCCCGTCCGTGGCGCCGGTGACTACAGCCCACGCGCCGTAGCGGCGCCGCAGGTTCTTGCCCGGCCGGAGGAACGCGGCGTATACCCAGAGCGCGAGTCGGACGGCGGCGCGCACCGCGACGAGGAGCCCCACCGCCGCGAGCGCCAGCGCCCACGCTGGCTGCGCCTTGAGGAACTCGACGTGCGCGCACGTGCCCGCCATGGCCGGATTCAGGATTTGCGAGCTGAGTGGGGACTGGGGAGCAGCAGCTCGAGATGTGCCGATTGCTCGATGCAAAGCTCGATGCGATGCGACGCGACGGCCTTGCGGGGGTGCCGCGCTGGTGGAATTAATTAATAGGTGTGCCGTGTCACCGTGTGCCCGTGTGGTGGGTGGAACCGGTGCACCAGCTCGGGCCCGAAACCAACTCGACGCAACACTGGTCGGTCGCTCGAGTTTAGCAAAGGAACTGCAAATCGGATCAAAGTGGGATGCAAACTTTATTGAATTTCCTTCACTGGTAACTGGAACTAGTCCGATGACAATTTGTTAAGCTGGTTGACTTATTTCATTACAATCGCTGAAGATTTTCTTCCTTAAATTTTACAATCGCTGAAGATAGTTCTTTCCATCCTCCAGCCTTGAAGCTTAGAAGAACCGCATATGCTTTGGCCTTGCCGTTGACTGAAGATTTGCTTCTTCTCTTATGTGCGTTTGAACACTTGAAAAAGAGAGGAAAAATTGTTCAGTTTGTTCAGAGCAAACAATTTCGTGGACGAGTGGATAAGAATTCCAGTTATCGGATGGATAATAACTATAACAAGACGATCTTTACATGACATAGACCACAGATAGATGGGATCATGCTCTTTGGACGCCAAGAGAGTCACGAACCGTTTTCGAGTGGATGCTCCCATCATTGCGCGCGTGGCATGTCATCAGTGGACGCGGTGGCGAGAAGAACCAACGCGAGCGCGCGCAGGTGTCCATGGCGTGCGCCGTGAACCGGGATTAGCTTGATGGGTTGGGTCTTGTCAGGGGCGCTGGGGGTTGATGAGCTGAAATTTAAGGCGGTGGTCGCAGACGGCTGAAGGAAATTCCAACGCCTCTTAATTCTCCGGCACGACACAGCGGAGCGGCGCCCCGTTCCGTTCGTTCGCCGGGTAGAATCGGCAGCGCCATGATGCCGTCGCGCACGGATGCTGCCGTGTAACCTCGCCTTCATCTTCATCTGGGGCCGGTGGCGCGCGGGCGGGTGCTGCGGCCGCTCCATTCAAACACGCCGGGCGTCGGCACCGGCGCGGATGGAGACGCTAATCAAGAGAAACTGATGAGCTTGAATTAAACAGACCATATCAACGTCGGCTCCGTAAACGGATTTGTAGAAACTAACGTTACCGTTCTTTATCACGCTGAACAAAACAAGTGATAGTTTTGGATCCGGCCTTCATGACCTCCTCGCGTGCATGCGTTTTTTTTTTTTTGTCGAACTGGTCATGATAAAGCGTTTTCTTTTTCTCTTATCTATGGACTATGGCTAATGATGTTTTCAAGTATTTTCAGGAATGAATGGATACTGACGCAGTTCATCCCTGCCCCATGAATCCGTTCTTTATTTAGTATTTGGAAAACATCAATCGGTTATGCAACCACGATCATCTTTCTTTATACAAACCTAATCTTCGAGAGCTAGGAGTAGCTCCATTATAAGAGCGAATTTAGATTGTAGTTCTAGTTCGGATAAAGAGTGCCATATAAGTGATGCTATAGATGGAGATTTTTAATAAATATGGTTAAAATATAAGATAGATAGTCATACTAAGTGCACAAGATATACTAATTTGTTTTCTCCAAAAAAAAAATCTATACTAATTTGTGAATTTATCTTTTGTTTTACATTCTTCCGGTTGCAGCACAAATAGTAGTACATACATTGATCAATAATGCTGCTCTATTTTCTGGAATGTAACTTGATCTGTTTTGTCTAAAACTAGCCAATCGAGTATAAACATCTCAATAATATACTGTCTAATTTTGATATAAACAGCACAAATTATTTTACTTGAAAATAAAGATACAAGTGGGTACCCAATGTATCATTGTATTTTTGTTGCTGCTAAATTATTATCACTGCTGACTTTAGATATTATCTTTTATTATTTGTTTATTAAAAAATTAGTTTAAATATGAAAAATTATAATTTATGATTTAAATAACTATAACAAACTAGCTAGATGACTGATTTTCTAAACCGTTTAAAACCAACCGGTCTCGATACCCGTGCAAATGCTACGGTCTAAAGGAAAATATAACTTAAGAAAATAATATATTAATAATTTTGAAATTTTTTATTTTTCACCATAAAAGATTAAATACAAATTAATCATTCAAAGTTTATATACATGGTATATAAAAGTGCTTCACGCGATACGGCGGTGCGGCCGAGGCGGAGTTAATCTTCATAGATGTGGCGACACAGGAATGTCGCGTTTAATCATTAGTTACTCGATCTTTTTTTTAATCACAATATGGATATTGCTTGCTGCTTCTATAAACCACCCCTTCCGCCAAAGCGAACATTTTTTAAAATTTTATTTTGGGTCCAGAGAACGAGGTTTTCCGAAGCAGGTGAAGGGCATCTCTCGGTCGTTCTCACATTTGTTCTCTCCAAGTGAAGGGTGAATTTTACTCAGAACCATAAGCTTCTTGGCATGGCACTTTATACGGAAAAAATGAGCTCAAGGTTGCATGAGATATGATGCTCAAGACCGAACGGCATCAAAAAACGAATTTGTTTTTATTTTCTAACAATTTTTCTTAGATCTTATATATATTTATTTTTCGTAGTTATATTTTGTTAATTAATAATGAAATACGTAGGATCAAGATCTGAAAGAGTTTATTTGTTAGATTTATAAAAAGTGTCTGTGGATAGATTTTATATTCAGATTTTATATCTGTCAGATTTGTAAGAAGAGATAATTCTGCGTATATTTTTTTTTTGTGTACGTAGTTTAATTTATCTATATTAGAGATATTTTAGTGTATGTAGAAAAAAACTGTGTTTTTTTAAAAAGTAAAGCAGAGATAGAGATACAGAAGAGAAGAGATTAGTTTGTAATTTTTAAAATTTTAATTAGAAATTAATAATGATAATAATTTAGAAATGTAGAGAGAAAACTTGCGATGCACTTTCAACAACCCTCGAACTCTCTCGCAGAGACGCAGACTCGTATTTTGAACAGCGCCTGCTCCCAACTTCCCATGGCGGGCGAGCGCAGCCGGTCCGCGCGCTCTCATGGCGGCGGCGACAGAGAAACCAGCCTCCAAGCCTTGGCCCTGGACAAGGTTGCGGAGGCTGCCGACGCTATTGCTGAGGCGTCGAGCGCCGGCGAGGTGGTTCGCGCCATCCACGCCGTCGCTGCCCTCCTCTTCCCCGTCGATTCGGCCGCCGTCGCCGGTGAGGCCGCCACTAATCCAAACCCCATCCGCCCCCACCACCCATCTCTGAGTCAAGCCATTTGGAGGTCTCTGACATACGTCGTTCGGTTGCGCTCTTTTGGGTGCAGGTACCGTCGAGGAACCCTTCAGGACGCAGGTGAGGCTGGGGGTGCTTGTTTGAGTCCTTTGTTTCCTTCATTCGAACAAATTTTATAGATGTTTTTGAACAAGTTTTTGCTATATTTGTGTTAAATGTGCTATGCTACAAACTACAAAGCGTGATTTGTGGAAGGGAAGGGTGGAAATTGGGACTCTGATTTGGCTTGCAATTACATTGCATACCAAAATGGAACATATAAGATTAGAATTTTGCTTGCACATGGTGATTGAATGATTCTTAATCTTCATCATAAGTGGCCACTATTGTAACTTGGATCAGAAGAAGTGTATGCTGAAAGGAATTGCCCCCTAGCTTAAGCCCAACCTTAAAATCTACCACAAGGGATTTTCTTTTGATAAATCAATGCTTAAAATAATACATGAATGGTCATGCACTTGGCTATTGCATAAGAACTTACTGAGATAATAAGTAGGAAACAGAGGGATACATTTATGAGACTTTGAAACTGAGTCTTTTGTATTTTGATAAACAATTGTGGCATATGACCAAGTGGTAAAATTTTAAAATAAAGTGGGAACATATATGGACACATAGGTCTATGTGGGATTCAGAAAATTGGAGCTCAGAAGGTGATATAGTAACTGTAATTCATCATTTTCTCTTTTAGATTATTGAAGCTGTAAGTCTCAGCGACAGCGAAAGAGGGGATTGGAGGCATGCCTTTTATCACGGGCCGGCATTTCCTACTATGTCTAAGATTTTGCTTGGCAGTAAGTACTAACAATGCTTGTCACTATATAATGCAATATTGGTGCATTTAACTAGTATTTATACACAATTACAATATGCCACTGCCTAATCATATTGCCATGCTTCTACCATCATAAGCCACGGTCTCATAGCATATATAATTGTTTTAAAATAATACAGAATTATCTCATGTCTTCAGTCAAAATGGAAGTTTCTGGAATTCTTTACAATCTTCTGTTCAGACAAATTCGATTGAAGTATTGAACGTTCATGTTCGAAGTCCAGATTCAGTTTATATTCACTGGGTCATGGGTGCAATCACAGCGGACCTGTAGCTAAAACTGCTTACTGTCTGCTTCACTCAATATTTATCAGTTAGTTGTGCTAGTGTTTGAGAACTCTTGCTGCCAGTTATCATTAGTCACTTTTTCCAAATATTGTACAGTTTCTATCACATTCTTTTGCAAAATGAAAATCAATTTTACATATGATTGAAGTGGTAAATGGTAGTTGAATACAAGTCCTTTTTTTTGGGCAACAGTTTATGGCACACATTGTCTTTTACAGCAATCTGGTCATTATACCCCATCAATATCTAGAATTTTCAGCACATTTTGTGTTCGATGATTAATCTTGTTATCACTTATCACTTTGTTATTCTTAAGCACTTTGTTCGCTCTATGTAACCCATTTTGCCATTTTGGTTGTCAGATGTTGCCTTGAAGTGGTTGCGGAAGATTCAGGCCTCTGCAAGGAACGAAGTTTATGATCCATTTTTTGTAAAAGGACCTCCAACTGAAGTTATTCAAGCACTTATTCCAGCTTTATCTCAAAAAGGAGAATCCAAGGAGGATCATCGGATTTTCTCCTTGAACATTGAAAGGTGTTGTCCATGAATAAATACCATGCGATTTTATGTTAAGCTACAATCTGTTCAGACACATTGCATCTTACATTAAACTACTGAGTATTCTTAGATTGAAAATTTTACTTCTGTATGTACACACCCTTTTGCTCTCTACCAATGTTTTTGTTTGTTTTGTTGATTAAGATTCTATCCATTTCAGGCTGCTAATTCTATGTTTGCTTGATCATAAGGGGGTTTTCCAAATTGTTATGGAGTTCATTCATTCTATTAAGCATGACGATGATGTTATCAACCCAGAAAGAATGACATTCATATCGAGAATTGCACAACTGCTTGCATCAGTACCAGACAAAGTAGGACTGGGAGGATCACCTGCGCTTACAGCACCGTATCCTTTTTCTCTCCCTCAAGGAGTAAGACTAGCATAATTGTATCAGACAGTTCACTGTCCACTTGAGATTTATTTGCTAAATTTGATGACTCAATATTGGTATATGTTGCTGTGAACTTGGTTCAAAAATCACAGTAACTTGGTACTGTAAAACCTTAACAAAAACAAGCTTATTCTTCAAGAGTGTTGTCAATCAACTTCTTATTGGAGCTGAAGCAGCAACCATTGAGTTGGCTGCGGATAAAGACGCGAATGAACATTCTGCCTTGAGTCATGAGTTCCTCTTTGTGGGTGAGGTACTGTCTCGCATTAGCCGCCGTGGGTCCACCGGTAAGGATTTGTCACTTGGCACAGTTTAATATGAGCTACTTAGAGCAGGACTACGGGCCCCTTTGGTAGAGCTCCCAGCTCCTGATTCTCTGGATTCACTCATGATTCTCCTGTGAAGTGATTCTGTGGCTGAAAGTGATTTACTTTGATTCTCTAGAATAAACTCTTAGAATCAGGATAGAGAATCACTTCACAGAATCAGGAGAAGCTACTTTTTTCAGCTCCCAGCCCCTTAGTTCATTTCAGAGAATCACTTCACAGAATCAGATAAAAATCACTTCTTCTAAAAAACAGCGTTTGGCAGAGCTCCCTTGATTCTTTCTGAGAATCAGGAGCTGGGAGCTCTGCCAAAGAGGCCCTACATGTTTGATTCTTTTGCTTATAGTTTCTGCACTTTTTTACTACTACATTTGTTTGCTATTAGTATCACACAGCAAGGTATTAGGTTATTTATTTATATCTGCTAGAATATCTTGTTGGTTTCAGGGATTTTAGTTGCTGAATTGATTATTAGGATCCGTGACCACCTGAATAGATGTGTTGAATCAGGCCATAAGTCCCTAAGTCCTGATATAATCCGCCATGTTCCCCACTCTCAGTTTTGGTTCAATATGGTTGAATCAATGAAAGATCAGCATTCTATTGAAAGGTTAACGGAAGACTTGTTGCGCCAACTTGCATCGCAACATGTAAGGGATGAAGAGGCTTATTGGATTCTGTGGACTCTCTTTAATCAGAGCTTCATGCATTTAACGGCCATGAGGTGAGATAATACCTGTGCTCTTTCAAGCATGAAGCAAAACTGAAAAATATATCTTCTAGTAGCTTAGCTATTTTTTTTTAATTTCATCTGTTCATGTGGCATTAAGTATGCTGCATTACCTTTTGAAAGACAGCATACTGTTTTGATCAGGTTTGGGTTTCAATGTGTCCAATTTGGCACCTTAAGATTTAAAAGCAATCTTTTTCATATGTTGAAATTTATCTGTTCTTTTTACAATAGTTGCTGTGCAAATGCTGGATAGAAATCAATCTTAACTTTTCTGTTCACTAATGCTTTATGAAATTTTTGGAGCCCTGTCATCCTGTGAGGTGAATACTGAGTATACCATCAGCATTTTTGAGCCAGCTTTATATATATTTGGGTGCCTCATTCTAGGAGCACCTATTCTGTTGAAGTGTAATCATTCCTGCGGCTTTAAATTGGTATCCTCTTTTATTGGTCTGTGTTTTGCATGAGTACTACCAATTTCTCGCATTACTTTGAAGATGTCCTATCTGTGTATATCTATTGCATAACTTTATCTATTTTTTGATTTAGGGCAATGTTCAATGACAAATTTTTGCTTTGGAAAACATTTCCTTTATGCTGCTTGAGATGGATTCTTCACTATGCTGTCTTTGAATGCCCACCAAATCCAGACACTGAAACAGTCATGCAAAGGACGCCAAATTTTCTAGGAACACTGCAAAATTTAGTTAGTGTTTGGTCCAAGAAAGAGTTCGTTCAGTCATATTCAGTTGAGCAACAAGCTTGTATCCTTTGAAACACCGAAAGCTACATTGTTCATTATTTTTATACTAGTTATATTTTTGCATTGTTTGCCTTGAAAAACATGCAGATATTACTGCAGCTATCGGATTATGTCTGGAGAAGCTGACAAAAAAAGAATTAGAAACAACTAAAGATGTGTTGAATTCTATTCTCCATGGAGTAAGCTGTGAGTTTTTGTCCTATACATCAGTTTAACAGAACCTGATGTGAATAATCATAATATTGAATTGCTCAATTTATTTTTTCTACAGGCAGATTAGAGAGCCCAATTGATTTAATACGAAAGATGGCCTGTGCTATTGCATTGACATTTTCTAAAGTTGTTGATCCAAAAAATCCTCTTTACCTTGATGACAACTGTTGTGACACTGTTGATTGGGAGTTCAGCGTTCTATCTGCAAAGGAGATCAGACCTCCTTCACATGGAACTGAATCTGCAAACAAACCAAAAGCATCTTCACGTGAAAAGAAGGCAAAAACAATCAAACATGATATTCCAGATGGCAAGGCAAAAATAGTAGAGATCAAATCATTAGATCATGGTCAAATGTCTGATCGTGCTATAAATGAACAGTTTGAGGAGGAAGAGCATCGTGAGGAAAGCATGAATGTTGATGCTTCCAGTGATTCATCCCTGGAGCCATATGATCTATCAGATGATGACACAGATTTGCAAAAGAAATTCAGCCACCTGACTGATCTTGCAGCTGCACTAAGAAAATCTGATGATCCAGATAGTGTGAGTCTCCTGTTTATATTAGTGTTTTTTTTTAAAAAAAAATTAGTGTTGCTAATTCCTGGTATTTCTTTCTTTTCTGTCCTGAAGGTTGAAAATGCTCTTAGTTCGGCTGAAAAGCTTGTGAGAGCGTCACCTGATGAACTACGCCACAACTCAGCCGATCTTGTTCGAGCATTGGTGCATGTTCGCTGTTCTGATGTGGCAATGGAAGGAGAGGAAGATTCTACCGAAGAAAAGAGACAAAAGGCATTGGTTGCCTTGCTGGTAACATGCCCATTTGAATCACTTGATGTTCTGACAAAATTGCTATATTCATCTAGTGTGGATATTAGTCAGCGTATTTTGATTATTGATGTCATGACTGAAGCAGCACAAGAGCTTTCTGAAACTAAAATTGTGAGGACAAAACAGCGGCTTGGTAACTTGATATCTGACACTTCTCCCTCTTGGCTGGTTCCGAGTGAAAGGGGACCTCCTGGGGCGGGCCCATGGAGAGAGGTCACAGAACCGGGAACACTACTAAGTTGGTCACACCGTTATGAAAGAGAAGTTCCATCTAGATCAGGTCAAGTTAAATCAGGAAAATCTCGTAAATGGGGTCTGGGTAATGCAAAGGACTTGCAGGAAGAGTGGTCAAAAAACAGATTCCCTTTATATGCAGCTGCTTTTATGCTCCCTGTGATGCAAGGATATGACAGAAAATCGCATGGTGTCGACTTGCTCAATCGGGACTTTGTTGTCCTTGGTAAATTGATATACATGCTTGGTGTCTGTATGAAGTGTATGGCCATGCACCCAGAAGCATCTGCTCTTGCTCCAGCTCTTCTTGATATGATAAGATCTAGGTATTCACAAGCAGAAGTGTTTAATTCAAAAGCAGAAATGTTTACGTGTTAAGTAGGAGTATCTTGTTTGCTATCCATTTATTTTCAAGTTGTGTGAAATTTTATTCTGCAGAAATGTATCTCAGCATGCTGAAGCATATGTCAGAAGGTCTGTGTTGTTTGCGGCATCTTGCATATTGATATCTCTGCACCCGACATATGTGGCATCATCTCTTATAGAAAGCAATCAGGACATTTCTGCTGGCTTGGAATGGATACGTACATGGACTCTCCAAGTTGCTGAAGCTGATCCTGATACAGAATGCTCATCCGTAAGTACTGATATCAATATTCAGAATATGTATGTCTTATAGACCATTTTATGACTTCTGCAATTGTGGATAACAATGCCCTTAGTGCATGGTAGAGTACTTAAACGAGCAAATAAGTAGAGGGAAATAATTGTTTTAAATTGATGTATGTGACCTCCATTTTAATCTGCAGAAAAAGAAGTTTTTGCTTTGATGTTATGAACTCTCTGGCCGCATGATCATATAAGATGTCTTCTATTTTTACTGTCGGTATAGTTTGACTTTCTAGACATACTACTATAACAGACCGCCTCATTTCACGTTTTTGTCTGAACATTGTTTTCAGTAATTAGTTTGGTATCAAGTAACCAATTCCTAGTAATATACTATTTTGGATCTGATATTGGTCGTAACACTTATGGCTAATGATGTATTTCTCTTTGACCTCCAGATGGCCATGACCTGCCTACGGCTCCATTCTGAGATGGCACTTCAGACATCGCGCGCGCTAGAAGCTGCGGATCACGCCAAGACTGGCAGTAGATCCCTACCTTCGAAGCTTGAAAACATTATCATACCATTCGGAAACATGATGGGATGAAACTGATGAGTTCTGAGGTGTATCGTACTCTGCTGCTAGTGATAGCTAATTCGGTTAGTATGCGCGGCGTCTTGTTTGTCGCAACTGTTCACATGCCGGTGGTATGGTTTCGCTGATGTGGCACTTGCACACTGGAACACTTATGCTCCTCAGAGATTGCAACTGTAAATTCCGTAATTATGTTTTTTTTCGTCAAATTTGGGCCATTGACCATGAAATCCCTATTCCCTAGTGGTTTGTAAGAAATGATCCAGCAAATAATTTGGTATCCCCTAAAAGGGCCCTAACTAAACCGGTTCAGCGGAGACAGGAGGTCCAATAGCACTATAGACTGGCACTGGCTCCCGAGCCGACCCCAGGCCCCAAGCCCCCAACCAAACCGGATCACTGGACTCACCGTGCGATCGAAGCAAAACGCAAGCGTCGCCCCGATCCGAGCTACCGGCGGCGAGCTAGGATGGACGGCGGCGGCGAGGGGAACCAGGAGCAGCACCTGGTGCTGGCCCACAAGCTCTTCCTGCTCTCCCGCCCCGACGTCGACGACCACTCCAAGGTCGCGCTCCGCGCCGAGGTTCTCGATGCAGTCAAATCCGACGGTAACCGTGCCCGTTCCCATCTTCTCTCCCCTCGCCGGCTGTACTTCCGACGTGCGTGCGGTTCGCTGATAGTCTTCGTGGCTTGAATCGGTGGTGCGCCTCCCCAGACATGGCGCCGCTGTTCGAGTCGCTGACCGCTGCGGGCCTGCTGGAGCCCGATGCAGCGCTGCTCGCCGAGATGCGACGGAGGATCGACGAGGAGACACGCAAGCTTGATGAGAAGTGAGTGCCTTATCATTTTAAGGCTGAAATTCCAGGGCTGTTAATTGATTGTTCATCCACCCGTCTAGTACATGGTTTGTGCGACACTGCTATGTTTTCATAGTAACAACTTAGTTGATGCCTCTCAGCGCGTGGAGCCACAAGGGGAGGCGACGCTCCCGTCGCACGTCGAAATCTAGAAGATTTCGGCGATCTCTACAAAGGACGTGGTATTCTGTGTTAGGTGTAGTTGTAGGTTTGTTCGTATGTAGAGGTGTTGGTGTGAGTTGTGGAGTGTGTGTGTGCGTGCGTTGCATACGAGCAGATACTACAGCTGTACCGGTATAGATGAGAGGCTAAAAAAAAACTTAGGTGTGCTACGGGTTTTTTACGTGAAATGGGCCCTGCAATTGCACAGTATGTATGGCATATGAATTAGGATTAGGTGTTCTACAGGTGCACCATCAACAGGCTGTCACAAAAGGTCACCCAAATTTTATCAGAGGGAGGGGTTAAAGATGTGTTTCATATTTGCATCCTCTCTGTAGCTTATTGTGGCCTGTGGGATGGATTGCAGTCCATAAACAACCTGCCTTAGGAGTAACCGAGCAAATTAAGGTGGTTAAGGTGACCCATAAGTTGTATGAGGGTCTATAATTCTATATTGCAGTAAGGAAGAAAAAAAGATTAAATTAGAAAAACTTCACTAGGAATTTACACAGTACCCCTGATGTTCCAGCTGTGAAAGGGTGGCACTAATGGTTTCTCAGTGATTGTATATTTTATATGTGCATGAGTGTATCTGATTTTCTGTACTTATTATTAATGTTCTGATTGCAAAGAAATTTCATAAGTCCAACATAAACACATTCTGTCATGAAGAATTGTTGACGCTGAAGAGAATTTGGGTGAGAGTGAAGTGCGAGAAGCTCATCTTGCCAAATCCATGTACCTTATAAAGATTGGCGAGAAGGTATTGGCTTGTTTATAATTTATAAGTTGACTTGTTGACAAAGTGCATTTTCTGACCATCATTGTTGAAATTTTGTCAAAACCAACATTTCAGGAAAAGGCACTGGAACAACTTAAGGTTACGGAAGAAAAAACTGTAGCTGTTGGCCAAAAGATGGATCTTGTGTTTTACACTTTGCAAATTGGATTTTTCCATTTGGATTTTGACCTCATCTCGAAGTCCATCGAGAGGGCTAAGAAGTAAGTTCAACCTTTGTTCGTGGTCTTCCATTCAGCCATTCGGTTCAGCTCAGAATAATATTTGACACTTATTTTCTGATTGGAGCTTGTTTGAGAAAGGAGGCGACTGGGAGAGAAAGAACCGATTAAAAGTGTATGAGGGTCTATATTGCATGGCAACCAGAAACTTCAAGAAAGCTGCCAACTTATTTTTAGATTCCACTTCGACTTTCACGACCTATGAGTTATTTCCGTATGAAACTTTCGTCTTCTATACAGTACTCACAAGTATCATCTCATTGGACCGTGTATCTCTGAAACAAAAGGTATATCCGATTTACTTAGTCTGATTGGTTATTTTTCCTCTCTAACTAGAATTTTGACAGGTGGTAGATTCACCAGAAATCCTGGCTGTGATTGGCAAAGTTCCTCACCTCTCTGAGTTCCTCAACTGCCTGTACAATTGCCAATACAAGCCATTTTTTGCTGCATTCTGTAAGTGGATATGCTTTAATAATTGAATGCACTGTTGCATTATTCTATTACCGTGTGCAAGTTTGTGTGGCTCATATATGTCCTTTCTCCTCAGCTGGCTTGATGGAGCAGATCAAGTTAGACCGTTATCTTCAGCCTCATTTTCGCTACTACATGAGAGAAGTGCGCATTGTTGTGTACTCACAATTCCTTGAGTCATACAAGAGTGTGACAATGGAAGCAATGGCTGCTGCATTTGGTGTAACTGTTGATTTCATAGACCAGTAAGTATCATTGCCATATTGCTGTGTTTCTATGTATGTGAATCCCATATACCATCCATTCCTTTTTCACTGTGACACATTTATAAGCCTTCCCTCTTTCACTTGTAGGGAACTGTCACGATTCATTGCTGCTGGGAAGCTTCACTGCAAGATTGACAAGGTTGCCGGTGTTCTAGAGACGAACAGACCTGATGCCAGGAATGCTTTCTACCAGGCAACCATCAAGCAAGGGGACTTCTTGCTGAACCGCATACAGAAGCTATCCCGTGTCATTGACTTATAAAAATTTGCTGTTTAGGAAGGGTTGCACAACTTATTCACCTGGACTTCCAAACTATGGGACATGAGAGTTGCTTGCCTTCTGGGGTAGCAAGTCATTTCAGGAAGTTTATCTTATGGATGAATTTGGCATTTTGTGTGCATGAATCTTAAGGTTGTAGTCTATAGAATGACAAAAGAGCGGATCAATCTCGGGGAAGCTTCTTGGTTGTGAACCTGTTCTTTGCTGCTCTCATATTTGTGCCTCTATGCATTGCTTCATAAGCTACTATCTCTGTCGTAAAACAGGTGTTCATTTAGATTTCGTGCCATTTAGCTTTGATTAATGATTTTTATAATTTGATTAACTTTAAAAATTCAGTATTTGTACTTTTAAATTCGTCATAAGAAATACTTTTATAATACATTTTTATATGTATTAAAATTAACTTATATTTATAGAAATTATTGGTCAAAGGTATGTTTGACTAAATCTAGATGTACAGTTCTAGAGTACATGTTTGACATGTGATGCTATTTAATACTACCTTTGTAACGAAAATAAGTGTTCGTTTGAGGTTTGTGCCATTCAACTTTAACTAATGATTTTTATGGATTTAATTAACTTTAAAAACTTATATTTGTACTTTTAAATTTGTCATACGAAATACTTATATTAATTTAGATGTATTGAAATTATTGATCAAATACAAGTTTGACTAAATCTATATATACACACTTATTTTAGGATGGAGGGAGTATCTAATTTATCCATTTGACCAACACAGTGTACTTTGATCTGCATCAGGGTGAATCATATAATGAGAGTAGTATTTAAAATGGTTGTGAATAGAGTGAATGATAATAGTTCATATGTGGAACTCACTTTTTTAAAAAAAATAGAAGATTTATCTTAACCGTTTATTCATCGATCCGATCGTTTTTAGATATAGCGAGTATTTAAGGTGGCGAGCAGAAAATTCGCTTATTCTGCATCAGCCTACAGCATACTGGAGTACTGGTAGACATTTTGTAGCTCACCATGGTACACCATTTTGTTTCTATAGTATCTATTTTTGCACATTAGATTCGCAGAAACATATTTCAGTTCGAGTAGCATGCCATCTCATCATGTTATAAAACAACTTTCACTTTTCAACTTCCAAGAAATGGGATTAATGTACAAAAATTTTGGTCGAAATTTCTAAGATTTAGTGAGAAGAAACAAACTCCTCAGTAGCAAGGAGATTATACAGACACTATCTCTTTCCCAAAAAAAAAAAAAAAAAAGCGGAGAAATTACATGGCAGGTCTGGTCTGGACCCGGAAAAATCACAGCTGCTGCACTGCTTATCTGGCGGGCCCTGATGGACTCAGTGACGGAATTATTTCTCTGTCTCTGCAAGAGGCCAATGGTAAAATTACATAAGAACAGCTCTATTCAGCAGGGGATGCTTAAAAAATGGTAAATTACATGATCAGATTGCATTTTTTTTGACGCCTACGTTGTATACTCACGTTTTGAAATTGTTGTTAAACTTAAACTAGTCGGTGAGAACAAATTTAAAACTACATTGGTGAGTACTTACTGAGACCCTGCTTTGACTTTCGCTTCTTTCGTCTCTTTGAACGGAACTTCTCTTCTTGCCCTTCCGCTTCCTCTGCCTCTTTGCTAACAGCAGACCCCGTTATCTGCGCAAAGGATTCTTTGGCGCCACTAGTCACGTCGCCAAAGAAGTCCTTCACCTTGTCGACCACAGTTTTGAGCTCATCTTTCTTTGGAAGCTGTGGTAAGTACGTAGAGCCTTACTGTTAGTGACTTTGTAGCTTGTCATGTTGCCCAAAACAAGTCTATTGAAAGTGTGAATATCCGAATTGCTCAAAGCAAGTCAACTGAAAATGTGAATATATGCTATCAAAGATGTAATTCGCATTCTCAAGTTACTCTCCCTGGAAACTAGTATCTGAAGAAGCTTACTTCGATCACATTACTTGTCGTCAGCGCAGATCTTATGTTGCCTTTTTCCTGCCCATACAAATGTGAAGTAAGTTGAAACTGTCCATTTCAGAGAGGATAACTTAAATCCAAACAAACTCTGTTTCTGCAATTAAGGTTCGAGAAAATTACCACAACTTTGTAGCCATACCGAAACTCGTTCTCGTTCTTCAACACACGGTACTGCGCTTTTGCTGTGTCTATAATCTCATCCTCATCCTTTCATGCATACAACAAACAGGGATGCATATCAGAGCATGTCAGCTGTTAATTACTGATGTAGAAACAGCAGATTTGGCTAGAAACTTCCAGTAAATTTGATTTGAGCTGTAGTCGATTCTTATAGATGTCTAACGAGATAATGAAACAAAATAACGCCTAAATTTATGCCCCCTCCGATCTAAAATTGTTACCACCGGCTAGTTCAAATTTGACAACGGAGGGAGTAGCATGTAAATCAAAGCAGACAGCTGACGATGTTGTTGATTGGTACGTACCTTGTAAATGACAGCGGCGAGGTTCCTGGCGAGCGTGTCCTTGTAGATGTACTTGCCGAGGAAGTTGTCCTTGGCCGCGAGCATTATCTTCGCCGTCGTGCCGCCGGTGACAACGTTCAGCGGGTACCAGAAGTAGACCTGCAGAAAGACGCGAGTCTTAGATGAGGCGCCACCCACCGCCAGGGAATTTGCAGAGTGAAACAAAACGTTCGCGGAAAGCCAGGCACTGACGTTCGCGGTCCGGATGAAGATGACGAAGCGCGGGTTGCCGTCGTCCTCGATCTTGGGCAGCTGCGGCGCGCGGCGCTGCTGCAGCTGCTGCCGCTCCGACCAGCTCCTCCCGCCGCGAGCCTCCACCACCACGAGCGCGCCGCGCCTCGCGGGCTGCCGCCGCGGCGTCGGCCTGACAAGGAAGTCGACGGATGGTAGCTGTCCGACGCGCGCCGGCGCCGGCCTCAGCGACACGCCGGCCACCACCTCCATGGCTGGCTGGCTGCCTCCTCTGCTTGGCGCTGCGTGCTCCTCCGAGACGAGAGAGATAAGCAAGTGGGTTATCTGATCTGATGGGCCGGGAACGAAGGTCGTTACAAGAGGCCGGGGCCGGAATGTCAGAGAGAGAGAGAGAGAGAGAGAGAGAGAGCACTCGTGTTCCGGTGGCGTCTGCTTCTGAGGTGAACTTCATGGCATGGTTGTGGACGGAGCTGGTGTGGCTGGACCGGCGCTCGCCACGTCGCGATGCCAGGCCCTCCAGTTCTTCGCTGCCGTGGCGCGCGTGAGTAGTGCCTTCGGCGATGAAGCGAGCAACTCGATCGCTAACGCAGCAACTCATCGTGCGAGAACGGCTCGGCGTGGTTTTTCCTCTCGTGCCAAGAGGCGGACAAGGCCCCGAAAACGCGGCGCCATCCTTCCTTGCGCCTCGGCTCGCGGCGAACAGATCTGTCCCCCCCCGACGGCCGTCGGCAGGAGCTCGCGGCTTCGAAGGAATCACGTCGCGCGTCGGAAACGGCAGGCGTCGCAGGAGCGTGGGCGATCGCTGACCAGCGACTCGGTTCGAAGCACCTGGCCACCCAAATGGTCTCCATTCCGGGCAAGTGGCTAGCACGAGTGAACGTGCGCTTCTGCCCTGGCGGATGGTGGTGCCCGAGTTGACGGTCCCAGACGTTTCAAAACGTTTCTGAATAGTAGTGCTCCAGGAGCGCATTGCAGAACATTTGAATTGAACTGATCCGTGGCGACGGTCAAATAAAGGCCAACCTTTGCTGACTAAACAAAATGGTCGACGCGATGCGCCGCGTGGAGCAATCACGGAACAAGCTTTTTCCCACCCTGAACTTGACCCATTTGTGGGAGCCCCCGGTTCTCGGATCACTCGCAGATGTATACGGGGTAGGAATAGTACATGTTAGATAGCTGGCCGTGTTTAAAACTCCATTTCCTTTTCAGTATCTAGGATTTCAAGGGTTTCTAATGCATCAAATCACATTTTACACTTTGTTAAACTGAATCCAGTGTCCGCTCTGTCATGCACTAATACTAGAAGTTATCCAGTGTCCGCTCTGTCATGCACTAATCCTAGAAGTTTAAGACTCCTCAAATAAAATACTTATCTTCAATGGACCTCGATCCAGCACATGGTTGGTATCTGCTCCACTACCTAAAAAATGGTTTGTGCCTGTGCATTAGAGGCGATTTGTTAAATCTTTCTGTTATCGTACACCAAATGGACAGATAATCTTCCTGTTTATCCGGCCTTTTGTGTTCCCTCGATATGTCATATGTTCTTACATGACACCAGTCAGTTCAAAACTGAACTATAATCAAAGAGATATACCTATGTGTCATGTAATCCCTTTTAAAAATTCCTTCATTTTATTGCAACTTTTTATTTAGATAGGATATTTTATCCAGGCTAATAGCCCTTGCTCAGGCAGTTTGGATGCTGAGCATTCCATATCGCCTTTTCTTTCTCAATCGATTAGACTATTCAGCTAGTCATACTTCTGTCGGCCTTGTATGTGCTTTAGTAGTGAGTAGTTTAAGACTCCAAATTTGTATATATCTGTCCTACACGAAACTCGAATGAAGTTTCGACGTCTGCGCATTACTTACAACCAACAATGTAGCAGTCAACCCCACCATAACTACACACACACTAGACAAATTATACTAAATCATTGTACTAGATCTTTCAAAAAAAATTAAATCATTGTACGGGCCATTCTTACCATTTGCATTTTTTTTCTAAATTTGTCTCGCACCGATTTGGAGCAGAATCCCTTGTGAAAAAGATCTACTCCTATTGTTCAATTTCGCGACATTGCTGAGATTGACGGAGGCAGAGCAGGGGTTGGTGGACGCTAGGCCGGCCGCGGGGACGAACGCGGCCGCGGGTATAAAAGCGCCGGGGGTAGAAGGGAACCAGTGCGATCCAGAGCCAATCCATCTCTCTCTTCCCCCGACTTCGCAAAGAAGGTCAAATCTCATCACAGGTGAGCTAGTCCCGCTCGTCCCCGCGGAACCATTGGCAATCAGATCGTCCTCTGGCTCTTTTCTTTGCTGATCGCTGGAGTTCTGTTCTGTGCTGATCGCCGTAGCTCTTGCTGCAGATTCCGAGCCGTCCACTGCGGTTCCGGGCCCTCCGGCTTCCGAAGGGCCGTGTTCTTGCGCTGGGAAGCTTGTCACTCCTGAACGTGGTATATTTTCTCATCCTATGCGTTTGTCGCTTATCATTGCTATGGATCTGTTACCTGCATGTTTTCCTCTTCATATCCTGAATTCCTGATGCCTACTGATTCTCGAGTTATGAAATCAAATATTGTTTCGTGATCTGAAATTCTGAAGCACCTTTCCTGAAAATAAGTGCATGCTGATGTGATAGAATAAGTCCAGTTCACTTTACTGGATTTTATGCGTTGGTTCTTTCGGCTACCCTCTCATACATAGGTAGTGGACTAGTGGTTGGGAGTGAAATTCGCATCCTTTTTTTATGAAGTACTATGTATTTTCAGTAGAAACTGAGTGATAATTACAGGATCTGAACAATCCAGTTCAGAATACTAATCTACTGTTGCCTTGCCTTCATGAGCAAAGCTGTACTCGTTCCTTATTTTCTTGCCTTTGGTCCCACTCTTTTTAGCAGACTTATGTGAATGTTCCTTCTGGATAAATACTAAAGTCTTTCGTTGACAGTATTTTTCATTTTGTGATTAACTATACCTTGGCAAATTTCCTAGGTTTATATTTATATCTAAAGGACGAAGAATACCATACAGGAATCATGTCAAGGGGATCATCTGAGTCTTCTCCATTATCAGGACAAAATAGCTCTAGTTCTTTGTCATCAGATTTCAAGGACCTAGAACTATCTTCAGAGTTTGGTTGCTTGTCAATTGTTGTGCTAGGTGCATCTGGTGACCTAGCCAAGAAGAAAACTTTCCCAGCACTATTTCACCTTTTTCAGCAGGTAATTTGATAACCATCATTCTCTTAAACCTGACCTTTAATATCTTCAAAAAAAAACATCATGGACTTATAAAGCAAGAGAAGCAAATAAATGCACAATTTAATAGATTTGTGTTGAGTTTACCCACTAATGGGAATATATTTGTGAAGCTTACTCTCTGATAACTCTAGGGATTTCTGCAATCTGGAAAAGTCCATATATTTGGTTATGCAAGATCAAATCTTTCTGATGATGGATTAAGAGAACGCGTTCGTGGGTAAGATCCATTTTTCTTGAAGTGGACTTCTTAAAGTAAATCATTACCGTTGTTCGATTCACTGGGGGTGTTTCCTATTGCTTCCATTTTTAGTACAACAAAAATACAATTCCATGATTCTTTTCTCAGTCTGAATTATCTATATTGCTGTAGATATCTCAAGGGAGCTTCAGAAGAACATGTTTCACAATTTTTGCAGTTGGTAAGTTGCTAAATTGCATATGATGGCTCCTGAATTCTGATATGTCCACCATGTAACCACAATAAGCTTCCTTACAGATTAAATATGTTAGTGGTTCCTATGATAGCGGCGAAGGTTTTGAGTTATTAAACAAGACAATCTCAGAGTATGAGACATCTAAGATCAATGAATCAGGAAGCTCTCGCAGACTATTTTATTTGGCGTTGCCTCCATCAGTGTACCCATCAGTATGCAAAATGATAAGATCATATTGTATGAATCCTTGTAAGTTACTCCTCTGTCTCGGCACTAACGAATCTATTCAATAAAAGCCTTCCAATTATAAGAAAACATTTGGTACTGTTAGAAACATAAAGAACCAAAATATTTTTTGTATTTGGAACATGCTTACCGTGTTTCTACCATAGGCATCAACTTTTGATAACATTGCTTTACCATGTGTCCATCCTTCTTCCTCCATATTCTTCTTTCACTATGGTTGATGAGAGATTACAAGTTCAAAGTACAGATATAAAATTCACATGGATCTGGCCTGACATTTTTTTTTGTGTGTGTTTCTATGAAATGGCTGAGGGGCAAAAGCAAATTTCCAAACATACTAAAAGATAGCGATATTTTTTTTTTCATTTTTCTGAATTTAATATAATAATTGATTTTTTCTTTGGTACCACGGCCCCCAATATTATTCTTGTTCTCAGTTGTGTACCTGTTCATGTTGTACTCAGCTTCGCGTACTGGTTGGACAAGGGTAATTGTTGAAAAGCCCTTTGGAAAGGATTTGGACTCTGCAGAGGAACTGAGTGCCCAACTTGGAGAACTGTTTCAAGAAGACCAACTATATAGAATAGACCACTATTTAGGGAAAGAGTTGGTCCAAAACTTGGTAAGTGAATTCAGTAATCTGTTTTACTTCTTACATGCAACTGTTTCTAATATTGTCATATTTGCAGCTCGTGCTTCGTTTTGCAAACCGCCTCTTCCTGCCTCTTTGGAATCGCGATAATATTGATAACGTACAAGTAAGATTCCTTCACAGTGGCCACATATTTTTATTTGATAAATCTGGTTGTAGTTATGCTAACTGTATTTGCTTTACTCCAGATTGTATTTAGAGAGGACTTCGGGACTGAAGGACGTGGAGGATATTTTGATCAATATGGGTATGTTGCCTGTAACTGCATTTACGAGAGCTCTCTACTGATTCATTTATGCATATTGTGTCTGTGAAAACTTAGTGTAGAACATCCCCATATGTAAACAACGCACTGCAGGTCCTAAAAATTTCTCTGATCATGTACAGACATAAATTTGAAGGTACACAGGCTCCATGTTTTTTTTTGTTCTCAGAAAGGATATTTCAAAGCTCCTTTCACTTTATTATTGCTTAAGACTCATGTATTATCATTCTTATATACCACTCATAGAGGTGTCCACGTGTTCTTGTTAGTTTTCTTCAAGAAATTTGATTATCTGACCTCATCTTTTTTCTTATGCAGTATCATTCGTGATATCATTCAGAATCATTTGTTGCAAGTAAGATGACTTTTATCTTTTCTACACATTTTATAGTATAACTTTGCAACGATCTATGGGAACGTACAACCTGGTTACAAATCTTTATTAGTATCAATTATTTATTGTGGCGGCTGCCCAAAATTGCACTCACAGTTACTCATGCGATAAATATTTTATTGCTTATGCTAAATTTTCTGAGACAGAACAGATTCTTTATTCATGATCCCTCAAGAAGAGAATAGTATTTTATTAAGGAATTGAGAGGTCTGATGTGACTATGATTCTATTCTGCAGGTCTTTTGTTTGGTGGCAATGGAAAAACCTGTCTCTCTTAAGCCTGAGCACATAAGAGATGAAAAAGTCAAGGTGTTTTTTTACATCTCTTTATTTTTAGAAGCTTCTGCTATACTTTGAAGTTCTGATTAACAGAAAATTTTAATTATCATTTTCCATGTATGATA